>NEWO01000632.1:137538-148566 GCA_003013225.1 Phalaenopsis aphrodite
AATGATTCACACTTAATCTCACCACAAAAACTCTAAACTCTTAAGGAAAACTCACTAATAAACAAAAAATATTTATCTAAAACTCTTTCTTAAAGCAAATCCCTTGTAGCCTCTCTTAGGAAATGTAAGAAAAAGAAATCTCTCACTTTTCTCCTTCTCTAACACTCTCAGAAAATGATTCACACTTAATCTCACCACAAAAACTCTAAACTCTTAAGGAAAACTCACTTATAGACTCTAAAATGGTAGTGGAATGAAGATGGAAATGAGAAATGACGCTAAAAAAATGAAGTGGAACGAATAGAAACTAAGAGAGAGTCCAAGAGAGCTCTTTTTATGATGAATTTCAGCACCTAATATAGCATAGAGTCGATTCTCCAATAGTTGCATAAAAAACTCTTCAAAAAGCGTCTAGATTCGTTGAATCTTCTAGAAACAGGGTCTGCACCGCCATCAGCGTCGTCGGCACCAGTGTTCTGCCAATTAATTCCTTGCTCTCTGTCAAACGGCCTCGTCGACGCTGCTTCTGGCGCCGTTGGCGCTGAGCAACTTTTCATATTATCTATTTTGACTCCAAATTTTATCATTTTTGCTCAAGTCCTAAAAATCAACAACCTGCAAGAAAACATGAAAAATATCTTCCATTAAAGTGCAATATCACCAAAAATAAGTATATAATGTGTTTAAAAATGCATATATTTTTGGTGTATCATAAATCAGTGCAAGAATCAAATGATTAAAGATGGAAATAAGGTATTGTGACAAAAAAGGAGCATACATATTCTTTACTCCTTACAAGCATAAAAAACATTGGTTAATCTAAAATTGGTTCCAGTTTGTGTGGTAGTGTTGAGTAGATTATAGCCTCTCACTTCTAGATTACTCACTGTGCCTTCTATAAAGGACCTACCAGAAACCCTTAATTTTAACAATAGACCAAATTAGTAAAGGATCTAGTCGGTCACCCTGGAGACACCAATTCTACACCCACCAAAACTTATCTCCCTTTCTATTTGCACTCCCCTCCTGAATTTGGTATCCCCTTCCTCCAAGGTTTAGTGTGGTACTCACTAGTTGGTGAAATTATAGCCCTCCTTGGTCATTATGTTTCACAATGGGTTTTAACATCACAAATGATTAGTCTGCAAAGTAAATGAAGAACCGGTGAAAATACCATCACAAATTATTTGAATAAAAGAAATCTTTATAACATTATAATCTCACACATCATTAATTTTTATTGCAATGAGAAAGAAAAGAATAACTGCTCAAAAATCATGTGAATAACAAAACAAAATATCATACATATATATATATATATATATATATATATATATATATATAAACAAAGTTTACAAGACAAATCTTAAAGAAAAATATAAATACTTATCTCAAACTTCTCCCCACGCAATCCTTTGAAGTTTTTTAACAAAACATGACTTCACAAGAATCTACAATCACTAAACTCCACTATAGCGGTCGTCCACCCCTATAGTGGCCTAAACTACTAAAGGAAACAATGTTTTTCTCTGCTCTCCTCCCTCTCCCTTTGGACGTGGAGAAATGTTTAAGGCAACTCTTCGAAATTCGTCCAAATTCATTGAATCTTGGGCAAAACCGCTTCTGGCTCCTAGGCGCCCAACTGTCGTGCCTCGGCGCCGACATTCTAGAAGATTTTGGAGCCTAGGCGTCAGATCACCTTCTGTGCCTTTGGCTTCAAATGACCCATTTTTACACCATTTTTGCTCGTTTTTATCTTAAACTCCCTTTCTTATATCTGAAATCAGAAACACACAAATTATGTTTCATTAAAGCATAGTATCATTAAAAATAAGCATGAAATACATAGATAATTTATGGCGTGTAAGGCTGCACTAACAAGGATGTATAAGAAACCCTCAAGTTCAAATAATTTTTTTTAATAAAAAGATTGTTCAATATGAAGATGAGATGATAGTTTGGTGACTGAACATTTCAATAGTTTCAACACTGATAAATCAATTGCATTTTTCGGGTATCAAGTTCGATGACGAGATCAGGACACAGTTACTCCTATTTTCATTACTACAAAATTGAAAAAGACAAGTTATTGTGGCAAACAACTCCTGAAGTATCATGAAGTTAAAATTTGATGACATTTTCAGGTTAGTGTTAAATGAAGAAGTTCGCAAGAAGAAGAGTTATGAAACTTTAAATTCTGCAACTAAGAATAGATTATAGTGTTTGCCTCATCCGCCTTAAGGTTTGTTTTGTTTTGTAAACGTACTAATTATATGTATTATTTGTCATTAACAATGTCTTTCGTAACAGGAAAATATTATTTGGTTGATACAGGATACCTTATGCAGAGAGGTTACCTGAAGGTCTATCCGGACACCAAATATCATATTCCTGATTTTGAGAGAGCAAGTGGCATCATCCGTGGCAAATAAGAAATGTTTAATAAACGCCACTCATATTTGCGCAGGATAATTTAAAGAATATTTGAGATTTGGAAGAAGAAATGGGTCATTCTATCTGATATGTTGGCGTATCCATTTTAAAAGCAACTGCATATTGTAATGGCCACAATGGCAATTCATAACTTCATCCGATAACATCTCTCTCAATCAAATACAGACTTTAGTATATCTGACAATAATGAACTGAATGTCTATGAAGAAAATTCAGAATTTGTGGTTGGGACTTCATTATCTGAGGATGAGATAGACTCTAACGAATTTGAAATTCATGGCGGTAAATGTGTGGGTGAGATAGCCGCTTTGAGGGAATCTATTGCAGATACTATCTGTGGCTGTTGATCCACCAAGTCATATTTATTTATTAGACTATAGATTTATTTTTGTATGTCTTTCCTTTTGGTTTTTTTTTTTATTATTTCTGGATCTGACATTTGGTTTCTTTTTTTTTAGGCAGTTAAAGTAACATGAGTTCCAGGATTTCAGGGACCAAAGGAGTTGTCTTATGCTACTGCGAACTACCGACTCTGTTACTCACTTCACTTCAATCTCACAGCATTGGGAGACAGTTCTATGGTTGTCGCAGGGGGCGTTTCAGCTTGTTGTAGTTTCTTTCATTGGGTCGATAATCCGGCATATTGTACTGCCAACAGTGATCGGAGTAAGGTGATTTTCGATGGTGATAGTGCAGCTATAGTCAAAGTATTAAATTGAATATTCTAATATTTTTCAATATAGTTGTAATTATATTTATCTTTATTTTATTTCTTCTGATACTCACGAGAATGTGAGCACTCCATGTTATCTTTTTGAATAGATCTGTAATGATTTGCGGCTTTTATTTTGTCTATTTCTGTGCTTATACTGTTGTGTTGCAAACAGCTTAACCAAACAAGAGCAGAATGGTCATTTATCCAAGAACAACTGGCAGTAAGCTGTTCTGAATAAACTGCCCCAAACAACAAGTTAATGTACTCTGATAATATATAGATTATCAGAATATTCTGCTTATCAGCAGATTATAAGTAATCAACAGCTGCCCCAAACAGATTGCTAGTAAAAAAAATGATTATGAGAAAAAAATATCGTTGAAAATGTAAAGACTGTAAAGCCATTCTCAGTGTCAATTTAAGTACTAAACATCATTATTAGTTATAAATTTTAAAATAAAGAATACAATCAAACATTGTCATAGAATTAGATGATCACACCTAAAAGACAATTAAAGTTTTTAATAAGTAAACTTCAAGATTTCAAGGTTTGGGATGTTCATGAAGAAGCTAATTTCATGTGAGATAAAATAACAAACACTATTAAATAAGTGTCAAAATATGTATTGGAGAATTTAAAGGAATAATTTTTACAAATAGAAAAAAGTTAGCGAAGAAATAATTTTGCACAAGTAAAAATAAAATACAAGAAGTTTTGTTATAAAAACTCGCTTAAATATAAAAGCTTGGAGAACTGAGAAAAATATAAAATAGCCCGTAGGAAGTCTGGCATAATAACTTGCAATGCTGAAAATTCTGCATTTAGTGATCTTTAATAATAACTTAAATACTAAAGTGGGTGAAAACATATACATATAATAGCCAAACAAAGAGAAATGAAAAGTAAGGATTTAGTTCAAGTAAATATATTAAAGATGAAAATCAAAAAATATTTTTCTTAAAAGAAGATATTCAACATAAAAGGGTGAGTTATTTTGATAAATTTTTCAATTAAGTTTCTGAAAATATGAACTTACTGATCTTAATATTGTTAATAAAAATAAAATATTTTATTTTTATCGTCACGTTAGTAAAAAAGAAGTTGATGATGCTTTAAAGAAAACTAAGGGGGGAAATCAATAGGAACTGATGATATTCGAATTGAAATGTTGAAATATATAGAAGATTTTGAAGTTTTTTTATTTACTAAACTCTTTAATATTATTTTAGAAGCTAAAAAGATGTCTGAGGAGTAGAGGAAGAGTATTTTGGTAGCCATTTTTAAGAATAAATGAGATGTATAAGACTGTGCAAATTATAGAGGAATTAAGTTGATGTGTCATACATAAAAATTATTAGAGGGGATAATTGAACTATGTTAAGACGTGATAAAATGATTTCTCATAATCAATTCGGATTTATCTCAGGTGGGTCTACGATGAAAGCTATACATTTATTGCGAGGTTTGATGGAGAAGTACAGAGAGAATACAAAGGATCTACATATGATTTTTACTGATTAAGAAAAAGCTTAAAAAAATATTTTAAGAGAAATCCGTTGGAATGTCCTAGAGAAAAAAAGTGTTGATATGACTTATATTCAAGTCATTAAGGATGTGTATACTAGTGTTGTTACTTGTTCTCGAACAAAAGGAGGATTGATCAAGTATTTTCCTATTTAAGTTCGATTAAATCAAGGATTGGCTTTAAGCTCATATCCTTTTACTTTAGTTATGGATGCTCTTATTGGACATTTACATGAGATGTACCTTAAGGTATGTTTTTCGCTGATCATATCCTTCTAGTGGATAAGGCTAGAGAAAAGTTCAAAAAAACTTAAATTATGGAGGTCTACATTGGAGTCTAAAGGCCTTAGTTTGAGAAGATCTAAAACTGAATACGTAGAATGTAACATTAGTAATAGCAGCTCTAGTGGCAGAGTTGTAACTTAGGGTAATCAAATTATTAAAAGCTGTGAAAGTTTTAGATATCTCGGGTCGATTGTTCAAAGTGATGGTGATATAGATGTGAACGTTATTATTAAAATTTAAGTTGGTTGGTTGAAATAGAGAAATGTAGTAGGCCTATTGTGTAATAGAAAAGCACCACTTAGACTATAAAGAAAATTTTATAAGATAGTGGTGAGACCTACAATGCTCTATGGCGCAGAATGTGGCCTTTAAAAGAAAAGCATAAAACAAAGTTATTGCTAGATTAGAATGTTTGAGTGGATGAAAGGCTTGATACTTAGGGTCTGCTTGGGGCAGCTGCAGCTTATTGAATAATCTGCTAATAAGCTAATTAAAAATAATCTGCTGGTAGGCTAAGTGCGATGACTATTGCAAATTTTTATTTTTTATTTTGTAAAGCTAGACTACTGCTACAAAACTGTCATCGCACCTAGATAAGTGCGGTGTAAAAACATTGTTTTCAGTGTTTTGAAAAAGCATGAGCTGCCGAAATGCAACTTACCCAAAAATGTCAGGTGAGTTTTCAAAATGCCACCGCACCAAATAAGCTGCCCCAAACGGGCCCTTAGAGATAAAGTACGAAATGAATATATTCTTTATAGGGATAATGTAGCTCCAGTGGCGTATAAGATTAGAGAGAGTCATCTTAGATGGTTTGGTCACATTAAACGTCGATCATCGAGGATCCACCTAGAGGAGTTGATGTTTATATTCGACTTATGTTAAGAAAGGCAGAGGTAGACCTAAAAAAACTTAGGCAAATTATATAAAAAATGATCTAAATCTATTAGAATTAAATGAAAATATAACACTCAATATGACAAAATGGAGAAAATGACTCATGTAGCCGACCCCACTTAGTGGGATAAAGGTTTGTTGTTGTTGTATCAAATGCGAACAATCTAAATTGATATTTGGAAAGCTTGATATGAAGTAAAAATATTAATATAGTTCTAATCATTTTCATGTCCTTGAATTTTCTTCTCATATATGTTTAGCTAATCCAAACTATGTTAGCATATATAAATTTGTTATTTAGGGTTTTCCGAGTATTTAATTTTGAAACTTTTATGAACACATTCTTTTAGGCATATTCATCTTTAGCATGATGTTGATTTTATAAATTATAATTTTTGTTTTGCTGAAAAAAAGCTATTATTTCTTCAACTTGGAAACTCTTTAACTTTTAAGTTCATAATAATTTGTGCTCTAATCTAGTAGCATACACACTTTTCTTAAATGATTCAAATCTCGTATAAATGTATTATTTTTTGTTTTCACTTGTATTTAACTTCGTTAGGTTATTATAGAGAGCATAACATAACATTATTTAAAATTTAGTTTGGGGGAAAAAGTTGCACAAATTATTGATTTGATCTTATCCATACCTAATGAGAAATCTCTACTAGCTTATAGTCAAAATTGCATAAAAACTTTCATTATGCTAATTGGAAATATGGTAGGTAAAGATTAACTTAAACATTATACTTTGGATTTCATAATATGGTTTTTTACCATAATGTTATGCGGACAAAGAATTATATAGAATTTCAAGTTTTTCTACATATTTCTGTGAATATAAATTTTCTTTGATTAAGCATCGTGATTTGATTTTGTTGAATAATGTGTTGTCAAACATTTTTATATGTATGATTAGTTAATTCATAGAATTGTGTTCAATTTCCCCATAATGTTTTCATTACAAATGATTAAAATAAGCACCCAACAGTTCTTACCATGATTTGATTATTTCATAATCTAAAATTTTAAATTTGGCATTATATTAATTCTTTATTTTTTTAAAATATAATCATCAATAATTGGTGACATAAATTACAAACCTTTTTTTGGATTTTTGAGATCGATTTAGATCTTCTATGATGCATGATTTATTTAGTTGATAAAATTTTCCAATGAAAATCTTTATTTAGAATAAGTGTATTCAATGGAGGTGGTCTTTGGTGGTTAAATCGACCTAAAATTTATAGTGAAGTTTTTTGATTATTTTAAAGAGGGTGTATATCACAATCAATGCTAGGTATATGCATGTGTTTATATTTGGGGATAGAAGAGCATAGAGCTACATATTGTCATTAGTTTACAATTATAGAAACATCAATTTGATATAATTAATTACATGGAGATTACTTACATCTTGAGCTTGTGTCTTATATGTGACTCATTAGTGGTTTAATAATATCAAACTTATGAGTCGTATCAATTAATTATTTAGTATGTACTCGATATGCATATAAGTATCAATTAAAGTATGTATATGATGAGCTATTAAATTAAATTCGTAAAGCCTTTATAGATTGAAGATAAGCTATAAATGTTGAAATCATGATAATTCAATAATTCAAAATGTGAAGTCCAAGGAAATAAATTAATTTGTGATTTAACTATTTAATTGCATGGCCGCATAAATATCTTCAAGTATGACAAAGAATGGCAAGATTGGGAAAGAGAATTAATGAACTAAATATGTATTCCATATTTGCATATGATAAATGCTAGATTGGGTGATATTGGTTTGTTTTGATGTACATTTTCTATATTCCATATTTGCGCACTAATAAGAACAGATCGATTAATTAAAACTACTCTATCATAGTGTAGATCAAACTTGGATAAAACTGGTGAATTTATTTGTCACAATTTCATTCAATTGATTTGTTTTCATTATAATAATTAAATTGTTATTATTTTGTTATTGAGTTGTTAAAATTTAATGTTGAACTAAATAAATTAAGTAAATAAGATATCAAAAGATTAAAAAGATGAAGAAACCCTAGCTCTCTATTATTTCTCAATATCACATACACAATTCGCCCCTTCGCCTTCACTCAAAGTTAAAATTATAAGACATAAATTGAAAGTACATTAGAATTAGAAGATATTTAAAATTTAAATTATAGAAGATATTTCTTGTGTATATAATATATTTCATGAAATAATTAATTTTATTGTTACCATATATTTGAATCATTATTATGTCATTTACATAATATTTAAATAATTTTCATATTTATTACATCATCTAATTCAACGTTAAATTCAACTCTGGTTGAACCTCTAAAACTTAAACTCTTCTTTCTTGTTCAATGATTGGTCTGATTTCCAAAATCATAAATGATTATTTTCTAAATGCTTGTCCAAAGTGTACATACTAGGATGTCATCACAATTCATCATCACAGTTATGCATATAAGATAGAAAGATTTCCATTCATAAACAACATAAACATTCTTGAGCCACAAAAGACCTCAAACGATATGTCCAACATTTCATTCAACCAACCATCATTAGTATTAACATATTCCACATCATCGGGCTACTTGCAAATTTGGTGATATCCATTACAGTAGTCAATTTTAAGAAGATTGATGGGCTATTAAGCTTATCGAATAAATCACTCAATCATGGAATAGGACAATCATATTCAATGTTCATTTTGTTAATGGCATAATTGCCAATGCGCATTTGCTATGTATCACCCAATTTAGGATTAAGCAATTTAAGAACAACATACGAACTAATAAACTCCCAAAATAACCCTCATTAATAAATTTAACACCTAGTCATAGTCCTTATGTGCATGCAAGGTGATGTATAATGATAATCTTGGTAATGAAACTGATAATATTTTAACCATAATGTATTGGAGGGATGCCAATGAGCACTCTGAATATGCAGAACATCCTAATAACATTTTAGATTTGGCTATTTCTTTAGATGTCCACACGACGTATTCAAATCATTCAAGAAAAATATATAACATATTTGCCTTCATCAAAGCTCATATGAAGTTGACTTGGACACCGGTATGTCCTCACTAAGTGCCTCAATGACTTCCTCTTTCGATGACAACAACATAATTCGCTCACTTTCTAATTCTATCAAATATGTGTTATTGTACCCATCATGGATTGTATGTCAATCATATAACAATAGATTTCTCAACAAAAGTTGACCAACATACATCGAGAGAATATCAAGGTAAATTTCTTTGTGTGCTTATCAATAAAGAAATTAAGCAAATATCACTTCTTTACCTTTATCTTTTTTCCTTTTCACAGCCAAGGAAGCTTGTAAGGTCTTAGATATTCTTGCATTAGCGACATATTCTTCACTATGTTGGTGGACATAAGATTCTCATAGCTAACTCCATCAATAATGAGGTTGTAAGCCTTCCATTGTATGGTGCATCAGGCGTGAAAAAGATTGTGCCACTAACAATTCAATCCTTCTTCAGCAGATGCATTTAACACGCTGTAAACCACGAGAACATCCCTTCAATATCATCTACCTGTTGATCTCTTTCCAAAAAATGGTCCCAATTACACATCTTGGACTCTTCAACAATTGTGATCACTTGTTGATTAGGACAACAAAATACGATGTGATACAACCCATGAAATTCAAGAATTCCAATGCTTTTAACTTTTTGGGTTAGATGCTAAATTGTTCATGCAATTGCTGATATTGGTCTCTCATTTCTAGTTAGAGAGGTTAGGTCTGCAAACTATAGTTTCGCAAATAAGAAAATCCTCCCTTTTTTGAGATCTGGTTGAATTATACCTAGGAATATGCTATTGTCATTCTATCTTCACAGCAAACTTTACACTATAGAGCATCTAATATTACTGAAAAAGAACTAAACATGTAATAGCTAAACACAAATCCCAAAGAATCTTACAATTATATGTACTTCATGCTCAACGACATCAAAATTTTCCCCAAGTTATTTTCTGTAACTTAATAGCTACAAGCAAGTTACCGTAATCAAGTGACACTTCATACCTGAAGAGCCGCTTCTACGTATGCATCTAATGAATGCAGTCATTGGGATTCAGCCTTCCTTCAAAATCAAGGATGTCCAACTTCACCTTAAAAACATGATATTATCTTCTTGGCTCATGCATAGGTCCACAGTGAGGCAGATCCTTTTTATAAGACAGCTCATTGGCCATTTGATCGAAGGGGTTTTCCCAACCCCGAAAATGGTGAAATTTTTTTTTCCATTGGCTCTACTTGAATTTGTATCAAAATCAATGGATAAAGTACAGAAGATCTATGTTTGAGAGTTTAACATTATAAATTTTACTAAAGAAAAGGATATAGCATTAAGTTAAGCTCAAATTAAATTAATTCAGAAAGGAAAAAAGAAGGCGGGCTACCTGGTGGATGAAGTCAACGGAATCGGCAGCTGCATTATAGATGGAATCGGCGATCCTCATGAACGAGGGGTTGACCGTCAAAGAGCGGTCAACCCACACCCCGTTCACAAACGAAAGCAGCAGCTCACTGTCACCGCTACGTACGGCTTCAATAAGATTAGAAGAAGCAGAGTGGAGATGGTCAACGGTGGGTGAGCCGAAGAAGGACAGCAGCTGCCGCAGCGTCTCTCCCTTAGCACCTGCAGCAGTAAGGCTCAGAGCTGCGCGGAGAGAGAGCGGCGAGAAGATGAAATTGGAGCCTTCAACCGCCGCCGGAATCCCCTTAAACTCGGCTATTTTAAGTAACGGGTCCATTTTGCTGGCAGTTGTTTTCAAAGGCGATGATGACTCTAAGGACCCGAGGAACCGTCTATGGAGCTTCAGTACTGTATAGCGAATAAGAAGAGATCTAATGTTGAAGAATGGCATCGGTGGAGAGCGAGATATAAAAGCCCTGCTCACTTTTAAGAAGTATCAAAAGTTCTGCGCTCACTTTTAAGCGCTCACTTTTAAGAAGTATCAAAAGTTCTGCGCTCACTTTTAAGAAGTATCAAAGTTCTGCTCAGTAATATTCACCCAATTCCCAAGAATTTACATATCTATCACTTATAATTTTGTTATTTTATTTTTTCTACTCAAATCTTTTATGAAAAAAAAAATCAACCTTTAAA
>NEWO01000632.1:157467-181648 GCA_003013225.1 Phalaenopsis aphrodite
TCCTCATTTTTCCGGGTGCTACAAATATTAGGGAAGTTTTTGTACTTGTTCATTTTGGAGAGGTAGGAGATGCAGTTTCTAAACACCTTGGAAGTTTGTGTGGGTTTGGCCTCAAATTTTTTGTGGTTCCTAGACATCTAGAGGAACCAATCCACTAGAAAAAGAATAGGGGCAAGATTTTGTCTTTTCCAACTGCACCAGTAGGTAGATAACAAAGACCAATGCATATCAGAGTCATGCAGGCTCAATTTACTCATAAGGTCAAACCAGAGCTTTTGAACAAAATTGCAATTGAAAAAGATATGATTAATAGTCTCTTCATTTTCCAAGAAAAAGCAAAATCTGGAAGGGCCCCTAAGATCCTTTAACTTAAGCATGTTATCAGTGGGCAAGAGGTTATGGAAAAATTTCAAACACATAAAAGACATGGAGGGGGAAAGGAATTTTTTCCAAATGACCTCCCCCCAAGGCACTTGGTCTTAACTATAGAGCTTGTCATATATAGCTTTAGTAAGAGTTTGATTTGTGTAAGTTTGCCAAATGAATCTATCAGTCTTGATTCTATTGAAGTGGATCTTAGAGATATGGGTAACATAAGGTTCTTGAAGTAAACTTTGCAGTTTGGGAATGGACCACTGCTCCCCCTCCCAGCAATCAACCACAGTAAGATTAAGATTGAAGTTACGAGGAAGAGCACTAAGACACTCCCTAGGACACCAGTGGTCCAACCAAAAATTCACCTTGCCATCACCCAAGTCCCAAAGAAACATCTCCTTAGCAAGTTGTCTCACTTTTAGCATGTTAGTTTAGATTATGGCGTCCCCTATCTTTCTGACAGAAAGAGGGGTATTGCAATTTGCAGTACTTTCCCATCAAGAACTTTGCCCATGAAGAATTCTGAGCTCTGAAGTTGATCCACATTTTGCAGAGATTAACTTGACTATGATGGTGGAGCCCTTTAAACGCAATGCCCCCAGCCAGGGCGGGTTTAGCTGCCTTCTGCCAAGATGCCCAGTGGATTTGTTTCCTTTGGCCTGACCACAAAAATATGTTTAAAGCCCCTTCTAGTTGAATTTGTGTACTTTTATTCATGTAGGTTGTTTGGAGAATATAAGAGGGAAAATTAGTAAGAATGCTTTTAAGTAAGGTAATTCTGCCCCAATTAAAGAGGAAGGAGTGAGACTAGCCAGAGAGATAGGAGTTAATTTTAAGGAGAACCTCATCAAACTGAATCTACCTGACCCTTCCACGGATAAAAAGTACACCAAGATATTTAATAGTGAGCAATAGAAAACTAGTGTAATTGGCGATCCAATGTTTGCAGTTAGGAGAGGACCTTTTATTGAAAACCAAATGACATTTAGCAGGACTGAAATGCATCGTAGACTGGGATTAGAAATTCTATAGACAATGGTATACTTTTTTAACAACAATTTTATGAGCATTGGGGAAGACCATGATATTATCAACATAGAGTAAATGGGATATGAGAATATTTGATTTATGGTGGTACCTGGAAAAGCTCTAATTTAGAAGGGACTTGTCAAGCATTCTGGATAGGTAGTCCAAAGCAAAGATAAAAATAGTGGGGGAGAGAGGGTCACCTTGCTTCAGCCCTCTAGTAGCAAAGAAAGAGCCCCATGCTTGCTTATTAATAAGCATGGGGTGACTATTATTGAGAAGCCATTTATGATTGTGGGAGAAAAACTCAGTCTGAAGCCCCCTAGCATAAAGAATGCTCAGAATAAAGTCCCAATCAATAGTATCATAGGATTTTCTATATCTAGTTTATAAATCAGATACCCTCCCGTATAATGCTTGTCCAGGTCAAGGAGCAGCTCCTGAGCAAGCAATATATTGTCAGTAATAGATCTCCATTAATAAAAGAAGTTTGGTTAGGGTTGATTACTTATCCAAGTGAGGTTGAAGCCTGCTCACTAATATTTTGCTCCTAATTTTACTGATCACTGAGGTTAAGCAAATGGGCTTGTACTGATTCCAGTTCTTCTGCAAACCAGCATTAGCTACCAGTATAAAAATGGAGTCACTAAAGTAATTAGGGAGGTTGTTGCCTTGAAAGAAACTATTAATAGCCTCTATCACCACCAATTTAATGATGTGCCAAGACTTCTTGCAGAAATCAGTAGTATAACCATAAGGTCATGCTATCTTAGAGTTGTCAATACAGTTCAAAGTCATCCAGATATCTTTTTCAAAGGGAGATCAGTCAACTTTAAGCTTCTGGTAATATCAAACTCCTTAGTGAAGTAAACGTCGTCAATAAGAATTCTGGGTTCAGGTATATGATGTAAGAGCTGACTATAATAGTGAACAACATTATCAGCAATAGAAACATTATCATGTAGCCAATGTCCCTCCTTAGTCTGAATAGAATGGATGGTATTACATTTTCTTCTGTATCTGATGTAAGCATGCTAAATTTTTGTCTTCTTGTCCCCATTAGTAAAAATATTTATAAAAGTTTCTGTTTGAGGAGTTGTTCTTAGTTTTCCATAGCAGTGAGAAGTTTGTTTTGAGCAGTAAGAAGTAGGATTTTCTCAGCAGTACGATTTTGAAATTCAATTTCAAGTTTCTCCACCTCTTTTTCAGCAAAAGACACAACAGAGTATATATTTCCTATTGTGACCCAGCCCCATTTTCTAAGGGCTTTACTCACTTTGATATGGAGAAGGGTGAGTTTGACAAGAGGGTCAGGGTGGTTGACACCAGTCCAATTACAAGCAATAGTATTGAGGAAGGAATAGTTGAATGACTACATATTTTGAATTCTGAAAGGAATAAGCTGAGTATGATTTTGATTAGAGGTAATAGAAATTAGTAAAGGCCTGTGGTCAGACCCAACTATAGGTAAATGAGTGACAAAGGTGAGGAGATAATGTTGGAACCAGTGATCATTGACCAGAATTCTATCAAGCCTTTCCTAGATGTGTCCTCTCTTCCAAGTGAAAGGGGGACCCTGAAAACCTAGGTCAAATAAACTAGCCTTCTGAATTTTATTACTGAAGGTTGTCATTTTGGAAATGTTAGGGATCCTGCACCCAGACTTTTCTACAGCAGAAGTAATACAGTTAAATTCCCCTTACAAACCAAGGGGAGTGCATTTGTTCACTAATTTTCTGAAGATCAATACATAATTCTCTTTGTGGTAACCAACATATATGAAAGTGACATAACGCAAATAACCTTTAACTTGGAGGGATAGATGAATAAATTGGTGATGATCCACTAGGCTACACCACTGGATCTCTTTTCTACAGAAAAATTGAATTTTGTTATTAGTATTAGCAAAATAAGTAAATCTAGGGAACTTACTTATAAATCTCTAAGGATTTATATGAACCATAGGTTCAAGAATAACAAAACACCAAGGTTTGTATTTTTGTTATCATATATAAGTCTACTAATAGACTGAGGATGGGCAATGCCCCTTATATTCGAGCAGAAAAAATTAATCATTTGGTGGGATGAGATGTAGTGAAGGCTCAGATCTTGATCTAGTTCTTCCTCTAGAGGGAGGGGGAGATGGGCCACGCAAAACCTTGCCTCTAGCCAAATCAGTGTTACTCCAAATTTTTAATTTTTAAGCTTCTGAGACCTGTTTCTTTTTCTGTTTGGATGTATGTAATTGTCAGTCCTCCTCCAAAAGGTGTTACATTTCTTAAGTTTTGCCTTCATCAGGGATATTTAGGCCCTTGTTAACATTCAGGACAACTTCCCATTTTCCTCCCTGCCACCATTAGATGTGCTCACAGAGGATATGTGATTGATGATAGTCACCTGATTTAGTTTTTCTCTAAGTGCTCCAGGAGTTGCTGAGGAGAGGGCATTGGAATAAAATGGTGCAATAGAACTTTGAGTATTGTTCAAGCTTGCACCAGCAGTCTCCTCAAGGGGGGCACAATAGCCAAATAGTGGTGGACAGATGTTCCAAGTTCCTGTTCAGAAGACCCATTGGCTTTCTCCATAAGGGGGAAGGTTTTTTTTGGAGGGGGTGCAGCCTATAGCACCTATCCATGATGTGACCAAACATTTTGCAGTGCTGACAGTAGTAGGGTCTTTGGTCAAGATGAACCTCCTGCCAAAAACCATCATTTTTAGACCCAATTTAGATTATTTTTAATTCTGGAAGAGTAATATCCATTTCAATGAGGATTCTAGCCAAAGCAGGTCTAGCTTTATTATAGGTAGGGGCATCCACTTTCAAAGGTCTTCCAAGAGCACAGCCAATATTAAAGAGAGCATTTAAGTTGAAAAAAGGAAGAGGAAGACCTGACAATTTAAACTAAAGGGGAACAACAGGTGGCTCTTGACTGGGTTCAAAACCTGGTGTCCATTTCATAACTTTCATAGCGATTCCAGCAATTTGTATAGATTGTTTGGCAAAAAAGCCTAGCATAGTCCTCCTCAATAGAGAGTTGTATCAGCAAGTGTCTGTCATCAAGAAGGCATATTTTCCAGGCTCCAATGAATTTCAGTGAAGCAAAGAAATTTCTAACCAGATCCATTTTTAGGTGTCCCAACTGAAATTTACCCACCAGGGTAAACTTGACTTTATCATTCAGAGGAGATCTTTTGCTGGGTAAAAAAATTAGCAGGTTCTCCATTCTTAAGGTCTAAAGGATGAATACAAGGGTTGTCACCCTTACCAGCAACGATATCATGGAAGACTTGGGGGAAGACAAGCAAGTCAGGGTATTGAATAACATCAGCAGAATGACCAACTAACATAAGTGGCCTTTGACCATTGTGCATTAGTCTCCACATCAATAGGCGAAGCCATAGGAGGAGGAAGCAAGGGGCCAAGACAAGTAAACTAGCTCATCCTTCAGTGGAATAGTATAAGTAGGCAACTTCCCACACCTAGGAAAGTGTAGATTTGAAATCCAAGCACTTGTAGTAGGACCTAGGAGGGAGGAGATCCCAGAAGAGAAGCACAGTCACTTTAGTCACCACAAGCCAACACCAACAGTTCATCTTCCTTGCGAAAACCTTAGCAGAGCTCTCAAAGCCGCCACCAGCTCCATCATATATATATATATATATATATATATATATATATATATATATATATATATATATATATATATATATATATATATATTGAACTTAAGTCTTAGTTATATAAATAGAAATTAAGTGATGTATGTAACTCTTCCTATGATTTCTTATGGACCGTTTGTTTTTTTTAGCCAATTATTTATCTTTTTTTTTTTGTTTAGAAAGCCTATGCACTAAGTAAATAAACTTCAAAATTTGATTAAAATTGATAATGGATGATGAAAGCACTATTAAGGAATATGGACTAAATAAAAAAATTGTAAATTGAAAGTTCCAAAAAAATTTTCAATTGATTCTATTTCTATATTTACTCTCTCAAGGTTTATTCATAAGCTATAGGGCGAGCATTTTACCACAAGATAATTTGCAGTTAAGAATTTAACTGTATATATACACTCATATTTAACAAGTATATTTAAGTTAAGAGGCTTCACTTAGCTGTGATAAGTTCTTATGAACGCTTTTGTGAGTTCATTTTAGGCTTATAAGCAAATTTATGATTTGTTTGGGGCAGCTGCAACTATTTGTAGAAGTAAATGTGAGCTTATTGTAAAAGAAATTTTTGTTTAAGAAGTTATGGTGCCTATTATAATTTTCTTTATTCTAAAAACTCAGAATGCTACTTTCTAATAGCCACCGTCGCACTTAGCTAGTAAAATTGTTAAATGCAGCTTTTCCACAACAACATCTTGACGAAGCAGACAAAATTTTTTTTCCACAATCGTTCCTATCTTCCAATTGATGTGCATGAAATGTGTGATGTATTTTTCTATATTTCCTTGCAAATTTTCTCACTATCTGTATCATATTTTTGTTTTTCAATATGTTTTTGTTTTATTTGTGAGTTACAAATATTCAGGACCTTAGGAGCTAAGTACTAATTTTGCTCCCCAATTCTAGTACCTGGTGCTTAGGCGATTGAAAACAACACTTCAGGAACTTTGGTGCCCCATTGTGGTGCTAGGTTGCCTCTCTCAAATCGAGCAAAGAGAAGTATGATGCCTCATAGTAGCATCGGGGCGCCCCTCCCAGGCTTGTCATGCCTCTCCAAACATAGTGACAGGAATATTGATGCACCATAATGTCATCAAGATGCTTACCTATGCATGTGTAGATAGAGCAAGCAACACCATGGTGCCACTCCTCGGGAAGCTAGGAAGCTGACCCAAATACGAGAAGGTAGAATGACGAGAAGTCTAAGGTTCAAGGGAGAAAGTCTGGTGCCAGCCAATCGACATTGAGAGTTAGATTAATGTTTGTCAGTGTAGCTTAACCATGGCTATAATAGAAGCTTCTTTGAAGTTTAGAAGGTTTTCTCTAATGTCTTGAAGGTTGAACCTTTGTATGAGAGCAAAGGAAAATTTTCAGTAAAGATTGTGAGGGACAATGTGAGGAATTATAAGGGATAATTTATGAGGATTTCTCTTATTGTTTGAACATGCTACTCAATCAACTTAGTGAAGAAGGAGAGAAATCTGGTGTAGTATTTAAAAAGGGTATAATCTACCACTTTTGTAGATTTCACTGTTAAATTCTTATATTTTTATTTTTTTTAGTGAATAAAAAGTCTTTTTTGTTATAAACCATGATTAACACTTAAATTGTACTCTCTTCCTTGAACTGATGAACTAGAGATCTAGGGTTTTTCTTTCCTTTTTTTTCTGATTGAATTGATCTTGTATAATAGTGATGTTTTAACTTCAAGCACTTGAAATATTTTCAACCAAATCAGTTATTATGTTAAAATTTGTTATAATTTATGAGTTTCAAAAGAAAACTTGGTGGAACAACTAGGCTAAAGCACTAGTTAGAATAACAAACATATTGCTTCAAGATTAGTACGATCATGTAGGAAATTACGAAATTCTAAGTTAATGTATGGTTTAGGGAACTAAACTATAATAAGGATATTTAAACCTTCCTAATTGTCAACTATGAACTTTTCGATTGGTTGAACCTTAATTTCTAGGATACAATTCAGGAAAGAATTTTTCATTTGATAGAAACCATCATATCGGTCTCCAAATTGGTAAGTGTACTTTTAATTATATATATATATATATATATATATATAATAATTTTAAAAACAAGAGACCAAACTGATCTCATATATACAATAGTTTAAATAAATGAGCACAGTATTGCATGTAATACATCTACTGCGAAGGATAGACATATTACTTACTAGTGAGACTCAATAAAATAAACTAGAGAATTTATTACATCTATTTTAGTCTGCGAAACCATTTATGTTGATCGACAATTTTCGCTCTCTAATATCAAAGATTAAATATGGTTTATATTAAGCTCAGTTCTAAAGCTTCCTATACGGGCAAGCCTATACAGTAAATTACATCTTAAATGACTAAAGTCACTCCAGAAAACTCTCAATTTAGATCAAAAAATATTGTCTTCAAGAATTTTAAAGTGTAGGACTTTCAATGTCGGACAAAGGAGTTTCAAATGGGTAAAGCTCAAGTATGAAACATGTTTTATGGAATTCAAAGGGAAAAAACTAGAGGATTCCACAGATTCTAATGAGAACCTTGGTGGTTTGGGATTCTGATGAGAACCTCAGTGGCTTCCCAAGCTATCTTATGGTTTGGCTTCAATTTTGAAAAGATATTATTATATGTTTCATCGTGTCAAGTAATATTAATTAGGGCTTAATTTTCATGACACAATCATTCAAATAAAATAGAATATAAGAGGAATTATGTCGTAACAAGTGACAATATCAGAGCCTAAGATGAGTTACAGATTAAATTGCATAATATGATTGTGCAAAGGCCTAAAGATAAAGAGATGATTTATATTGCACTAAGAAAATAACCTTGAAATCTTTTGGCTTGTTATTTAATTCTAACGAAAGATTACTGTTGCATATTCACTTGCTCTATGTACATTCTTGTCACGCTGCCCACAGAGTTAGCTCCAAGCTTCTCGTCGGAGTAGCAGTCCTAAGGTCTAAGGTTCAAAAGGTTTTACCATATGTACCTCAATGTTTTGGTTTTGTTGTTTTTTAAGCATCATTAGGGGGGTTGAAGTTGATTAGAGCAACACCGGTTAGGATCCTATGGTTCTCTTGTTTCTGTATCACTATTTTTTTTAATTAACTTTAGCATTCATGGGTTACCTCATCCGAGGGACTCACGTAAATTCAAAAAGACGTGTTATGTGTTTTGTTTTGAAAAAGTGATTTTTTAATTTTGAAAAACATGTTTTGTGATTTTCAATTTTGGTTTAGTTTTGCAGGTAAAATAAATAAATGAAGCTATGAAAAAAGCTGTAAAGTAAGTAAGTGAAATTGCATTGCATAAAATAAATGTGTATCTTGGTCTCTGCTACATCTGCATGGTTAACATCATAAAACAAAATAAATTTGTAGGGAAATTAAATTGCAGGAAAGTAAACAGGAGCATCCAATACTTAAAAAGTTAAGAAAATGAGTTGTAGAAAAACACAAGTAAAAGAAAACCCGTAGTCAGATATGAAAGACCAAGACTAGGTGTAAGACATTAGTAAAGGTGCGGGCTCAGTGCTAAACACTGTGCTTCCTGACCTTAAGTGAGAGCTACCAATCTGACAATCTGTGGAGCGCAGTCCTAACCTCGATCCAAGTGATTAACCGTGGACCTTCATAAGCTTTCATTTTAAATTTAGTTTTCATGAATATAAAATTTACTTTATCATGCAAAAGAGATTTTTGTTTAAAATATTTTGTAGAGTGGTGTAGTCCATAGGTTAATTACTTCGAATGAGCTATGACTTCAGAGATCCTAAAAGTATCGGAGGCAATTATCTTCTCAAGAGTCATCAAATAGTACCATCGGTCCTTATCCTCTCATTTCATTGATGATCCTTGAGGCAGGAGATACTATTCTAAAATCCCACATCGTATCCCTTGCTTAGTACACATTAGCACTATTGTCATTGCCCGAGCCACATATACCTCAGACTTACACAAGCCCAATGATCTATATGTGGATCAAATAATAATCCTCAGTTGATCACAAGGATTTAAATACCATGGAGAAGACTCAAATCCTTAAGCAATGGGTTAATTATTATAGGATAACTAATATAGGCATTTCTACTAATTTAGGTGAATTATCGTGTCCTGAGGCATAACTTGGTGGGTCCCTAAACGTTTTAATGAATGATTTTCTTGAGCAAATAATAATAAATCTAGTTGTCCTTCAAAATATCAAAAAGATCATAAAAGTGTTCAGGGCATAACCCTAAACAACTTATAAAACCCTTTGAAATGCTTTGAGTTCATTTGAATTTATTACATTATTCAATTAATCATCCAAAGTTAAATTTAGTTTCAATGAATTAATACACCTTGTGCTTAGTGAACCTTAATATTTCAATCATCTCATGAGCGAGGTACCCAAACAATCACTTGATGTTTTATTTAAGAGTTATGTAAATGGATGCCCATAAGGACAAATCCAAGTCATTAAGGAACCTGAATCTATAATTAAAATTGGGCTCATAGTGTTTAAAGGTATTCATGCTTTGTCATGTTCTTTTCTAAACCTCATTAAACAAGTTTAAATATCAAGCCTAGCTCACTAGTATGCCCTTAAATCCAATCGTCGTAGTAGATTCACAATAATCGAAATGTTAAAATTAAGTGAATTTAATTCTCATTAAAAACTTATACTTATCATAAAATCAAGGAACTAGGGGCTTCAAATAAGCAAGTTATTATTTTCCTAGCTTAATCCCACTACCTTAATATCATCTAATTAAGCTAACTTCCAAACCTCAATAATTTAATAACATTACAATTTTACCCTTAACATAAAAAAGTTAGTTTCTACCTATTAACCCATCATGTTTCAAACATCCAATAGAGTTTAATATGATCAAGATTTCCCATTTAGCCCTTGACTTAACCTAAAATTTAATTAAGGCCTCAAAATCAAAAATTAGCATCTTGTCCATGTGGCCTCTCCACTTCACAACTCATTAAATACAACTCAAATGAACTTAAAATTTTTATGGTACCACACTCATGCGTCAATTTAAAATAACAGAGGAGAAATTATGATTTTTTTCTAATTTTTATTTAATTTAAATAATTATTTTAGCTCAAAAATAGGGTTTAAAATATTAATTTATTTAATTAATCAAAGTAAAGTTTCTGTTTATGAGAAAATTATTGGAGGGTTACCTAGGTCAGAGGATCACTTAGACCAAATTTCATGATTTTTTGAAATATATTTTATTTATTATAATTATTTATTGATTTTAGTAATTAATTAAATAAAAAAAATATTGTTTAATTTCAAAAAATACTTTATATTTTACTAAATCTCTCTAAGTCTAGAGAACTTAGGGAAATTTGTTTTTTCATTTTTATGATTTTTTTATTTATTATAATTATTTTAATGGAAAATTAAGAAAATAACATTTTTTGCATTTAATAATACAAAACTAAATTAGAAAAATTAGGAAAAATATTTTGAAGGGTCCCACATGATCAGAGAATAATTTGTAACAATTTGGTGAATTTTTTATACTTTACAATTTTTAATTATTTTAATTTAAAAAGTAGTTCAAAAATGAACCTTTATTTTAATATAAAATTTATTTTTCTTAGGTTCCCCTGATCACAAGGAACACATAAAACCACTTTTCATAATTTTCTTAAATATAGTCTATTTATTGAAATTATTTTATTCCAAAAATCCCATTTTACTTGAAAAATAGACTTTAGTTATTAAATTAATTCAAATGGGTTTCAAATTTTTACAAACGGTTAAAATGATCATTATTTATAGTGTGGAATACTTTTTATAATTTTTTGAATTATATTATATTTATTTAATTTTTTTATGATTTTTAATGAGTTAATTAGCTATATTGATGTACATAATTATTTAAATATAGTTTATATTTTTCTAGAGTCCTCTCACAACAGGAAATCTACCAAAATAAATCCAATTTTTTATTTATATTTTAATTCATATAATTATTTTAAATAAAATAGGTAAGTAGACTTGAAAATTAGGGTTTTTAGCATTAGAGGTGTTCTTTGAATTTGGAAAATTTATAGAACATCTCTAACCACATGCAAAATAACCCTCAAAATTTTAAGCCAAGATGATTAATATTTAATTAAATCTGATTACAATACTCCCTGGAGTATTTAATTAATTAAAAATAAATTATATGGTAAATAATTTTAATTTTTAGTTCATAATTTTCTCCTATGTTGAGTGAGCAACAGAGTATTTTTTTTATTTTTATGAATTTTTTACACCAAGTTATGAAATTTTAAATTTTCATTATTAAATTAATCAGAAAAGCCTTATTTATCTAGTTATCCATGCAGCGACCACATAATCCTATGGTGGCTCCGAAAGAACACCCGACGTGTTTTGTGCTTTACACCTCAGTATGCCACGCGTCTCGCTATTCAAGAACAGATCTCCCCTCCAACTCTTACTCTGTTGTTGGATCAATACACGCTCGCGTGGACAACATCCATTCATCGTCCCCATTTGTTCTGAATTGAAAACAGTCCACACTAAGACCCTAAGATCTTGATTGATACTCAATAAAATCACATGGGGTTTGTTCCTACATCCTCATCTACTCAAGGCGAATCTATCTATACGGTTACATGTGCATGAAATACAAGTTCACTTCATAATTGGTGAAACAAAGAGAATTTTTAGGGATTTTGAAATATACATTTGCCCAAGAGGTAAGGCCTCAATTGGGTTCTTGTGGAAGCTTTCTTGTGGTCCAACGATCCTCCTCAAAGTGTCACCTTACTCTGGTATAAGGTCTAAGTAGAACTTTGATCAAAGGGTGATGCAGCCTTGGTCTAGAAGTGGGTTCGAGAGTTCAACAGAGAGGATTTTGATGGGAAACATCCTCGTTTGGTTTGAGGAAGCTTTTTGATGATTTAATTGGTGGTTTGGGGGTGGCAGAAGAAGCCCTAGATTTGGTTAATTAAATTGAGCTTGGACAATGGAGCCCAAGTCAAACCTATGTCTAACCTACATTAGACTTAACTAAGTCAACTATAAGTCCTACCTACATTGGACTTAAACCAT
Organism: Phalaenopsis aphrodite; assembly: GCA_003013225.1. NCBI lineage: Eukaryota > Viridiplantae > Streptophyta > Magnoliopsida > Asparagales > Orchidaceae > Phalaenopsis > Phalaenopsis aphrodite. The sequence continues at coordinate 169,626 of NEWO01000632.1, forward strand.
CTTAAATTTTAAGTTCTACCTACATTGAACCTAAATCATCCTTGTACCTTAGGTCCTATCTAAATTGGACTTAAATCATCTTCATACCTTAGGTTCTATCCAAATTTTGTTCAAATAACTTTAATCCTTAAGTTTTACCAACATTAAACCTAGATCTTAGGTCTAATCTATTAATCAAACTTCCATAGGTCTAACTAACATCAGAATTAAAATAAATAGCATAAATTAAAAATGATCAATTTAACTCACCGACATACACATTCAACTCATCAACCCATCGACATAAACACAAATGACATAAAATTCACTTTAAAGACATTAAAACTTAAACTTGAACCTAAAAATATGATTAAGTTTAAGGAGATGTTTTTGAGGAGGTAACCCATTTTTGTTAACAAAAAATCTTACAGCCACTTATGATTAATCAAACCGCAAAGATAATGACCCGGGACGACGGAAACATGGGATCCTGATCAAGTCATCGCAAAAAAAAATAAATGGAAAAATGACAAAATTTAATTGATTAATAAATCATAAACAACCTAAAATTTTCCTTAAAATCTAAATAAGACATTAAAAAATAAATGGAACCCTAATGAACAAAGGTCATTCAATGTTCAGATCTATGAAGATTTCTTGGACGATGCAATTTGTGGCTGCTGACAAGAATCTTATGGTCCTGGTTTAAACACCTTTCGGACAAAGTAGATTTAAATACTTTACAGTCCCGGGATGACAGAGCCATAGACATCGTGACCGGGTTGTTTAAAGTTTATTCAACCAACTAAATTGACAAATTTAAACATGATTTCATACTAATCGTGTTCTTTTTGGTTGGTTTATTAGAGATATAAAATAAATTACACTTTAGATTTACTTTGTATGTTATTATGGTGTGCTAACTTTGTTTTGCAGGACGACATTCTGAAGCGGAAATGGTGAACCTCAAGATAACAAAAAAAAATAAATAAATAACATAAACAACAAAACAAAATAACAACAACAAAACCAAAATACTAAAAAAGACATAAAAAAATAATATGACAAAACAAAACCTCTAGGGTAGATTTAGATTCTTAGAAACCTATTACTCTAGGTTCAAACATTGATGTTTCTTTCCTTGATCTTGTCATTAAATTTCTTAGAAGAACAAGTGTTAACAATAATCAAGAGTTTTCTTAGATAGTCTTGATTGTCTGAGATGTAATTAACTATAGGAGCTTGCTCCTATAGGATAATGAAAAACTCAGAATAAGTAATATACATATATCTCTGGTTATTGAGTTTTTCATGTGATTTTCCTTGTACGAAAATCCACTTTTTGTATAATCCATTTTTTGTATAATGATCACCATAATGAAAATCATCTCGACATTTCCTTTTTTATTGTTTTCTATTTTTATTAGCCATTTTCCTTCTTCCTTCAAGTTTCTTAATATTTGAGAATCCTTCACATGGTTCAAAAGAATAAGTTACATGGAGATTAGGGAAATAAAAAAGATAAACAGAGTGGCAAATTCTTTTGAACCCAATAATAAACCAATGACATGATGACAGGAATTGGCAGCAGTGGTGACGTTCCGACGGCGACAAGAGACTGACGACTCTACTAGGGAACTTCTCTCTCCCCATCTCTTATTAAATCATTCGTTATACATTCAAACATATTCCATATTTTTTATGGATAGAATTATCTTTCTCAATTTTGTCTCTTTGATTATAAGAGTTATTTATGACACACATTCCATGATATTTATGACAGACAATCCATAATGACAAGATTAAAACGACATAACCTAATAAACTCCCAGTTTACAAAACAAGTCTATAATAGATTTTAACATATCGTTCTTCTGAATTTTTCAAAAAACTGTAATGGTATATCCACACTCAGTCTTTTCCTACTTTCAAGATCTTAGTTCACCAATCAATGAAGCTACTTGCTTTTACAAGAATGACTTTGGGTTTTTAGATGAAGCTGAGTTTATGTTGAATAGTCCGTCCCAAATCATTACAGAACCCTTCGAAGAGTTTAACTTAGATCCCTACAAAAATTTTCCTTTTTTGGAGAAGATCTACCTCAAGATTTTCTTGTAGAACAATTGATTTTTGAGAGAATGGATGAAGAACTTGATCAGAAAGGAAAGAAAGTTTATATTGAAGATGATATTTTCGCACCATCCATATATTGGGACAGATCTAACAGACAAATAAAAATTTTTCTCTAAAATAAAAAAGAAAAGAAATGAAATCAACAAACTTGAAGCATCTGAATTCTAGGGAAGTGTTTTCAGGAGCAAATTCTTCAAAGAAGAATAAATTTTATTTGGTACCCGTCAAGTTTGAAGATAACACATTACATTCTTTTTAAAAATAAGATTCCTCTTCAATACGGACTATATATTTTACGTTCAAAAGACTTGCATGAAAAGAAAGATGTTTGATCTCTCGACTTTTGGACTAAATGGGATGTGCAGTTTCTACATCCATGAAAATGAAGCTTCTTGCACAATAAGATTTTATTTATCAAGAAATGTACCAACAATTCCCATCAGAAATTCAATATACTCGAGTACCTGTTAAACTTCATTCAGGTCCTAGAGTGGAAGTTATAACTATTATAAGAGACAGAAAATGACAAGAAAAATGTATGGAAACATGAGATATCAGAAGGAATCTCCGATGTTGAGAACACTTCTATGGACACTTCTCATAAAATGATTTGTGAAAAACATCCTGTTAAGATATTTGAAGAAAGACTGAAAAAGTTAAGAGCTGACATCAAATGATTATTAGCATGGATAAAGAAAATTCTTTAAATAATCCAAGTGAAGAATATGAGGAAATAAACATGGTAGATACATGAGCTACTTCCTCAGCACGAAACTACCTTCTTCAGTAGAAGAAAATGTAACAGAAGGATTACAAACAACTATTCATCACTGATATGAGCAAATTAATCATCTTGAACAAAAGATTGAAGAAATTATGATAGCTTTACAAAATCCACCACAAACAACTGCTCTACTTGCCGTTCAAATCATTAGACCTGAAGAAATACATATTCTCAAAGATAGAAGATAACCAAAAGAAATTGAGGAAAACACTAAAAAAAAGATTCCACACAGAGTGGAATCCCAGAAAAAGAAATTACACAACTTGTGGAACAAAAAGTGAAAGAAACAATGGCTCATGTTAGAGCCGGATCATTGATTCCAAAGGGAAGACCCTATACAGAGGAATTTGATTCTGTCCAATATTCTATGGGTTTCGTTCAACTTTTCTTTAAGATGTTTGATGGAACTGACAACCCTTGTCAACATCTAGCACATTTCAGAGCAAGCTGCTGCAACATAGTAGGAAGCGATTCTCTTTGTTCTGTCTATTCATCAACAGCCATACAGAAGTGGCTTTTGATTGGTATGTAGAACTTCCCAACGGTTCAGTTATAACATTTGCTGAACTTGAGAATCTCTTCATCCAATGATTTGTCGGAGCACAACATCATATGATGGCTAGAGATTTAGTGGTGGAGAAACAAAAACCAGGAGAAACACTTGTGGATTATATTTTACGCCGGAGAATATTCAGCATGAAATGTGAACCACAACTTCAGGAAAAACATATAATTAAAATTATGCTAAAAAGTATCCACGGTCCTATAGCATTCATGATTAAAGGATTCACAATAAAGACATTTGAAAAACTATTCAGCAAAATTGCCAACCTTCAAGAAGAAAATAAGCACATGAGTGTAATAGAAAAGTCAGAGAATACAAAACTGGTTAAGACATTTGAAAAGAAATTAGGAAATATCTCAAAAATAGAAAAGGGTAAGCAAGTGATGCAAGTGCAACCCAAGCAGAAGAAGCAATGAAAAAATATAAATCAACAAAAATCACAGTCTCCTTCACAACACAATTTCAACAATCAATCCCATCATCGACATACAAGAAATCAATGTCCGAAGAAATGAACAAAGATTTTCCATTCAACATAGAAGCTATTAGAAAGATATTTCATAGCTTATTAAAAATACCGAAATTTAAATTGCCTGAAGCTAGAAAACTGGGAGAATTCGACATGAAAGATAATCCAAATTACTGTCCTTACCATAGGCTGCTTAGACATAAAATCAAAGAATGTTTTATCTTCAAAGATTGGTTGGAATGCAACTCCAAAGATTGGAATATAGTAATCCCAAAAGAATATCTACAAGAACTTGAAAAAGGTTCAGTTAATATGATTTTGGCTGATGAACTTATTCGTAAAAACCATTCCAAAAATGATGACAACGAAAATATTGCTCAGTGAAAATCTCTTGAGAAGACTTTTGCGAACTTTTGAAATGCTCAACATTCAACAATGATATAAAATCTTCTAAGGAAGAAAATAAAAAGAAAAAGAAAGAATTAAAAAGGGTTAGAGGTCTGTTAGACATAGGGGTTATTGTTCTTCTCGTATCTTCCACTTTCTGTATTCCTCCACACTCTACTAGGATAGTTGTCTTGGACGAAGGGAGAAAATCCCTCAAGTTGTGACTTTGTATGAATTTCTCTTTATCTCTAGTATGAATAATAATACTTCCAATTATGCTTACAACTTGTCTATTTTTGATACCAAACTTTAAAATGAATAATTAAATTTTGATCCTGTAGATGATACTCAAATTATACACAATCTAAATAAGTTCAACGACAATAAAGACAATGAAAATTCTATTGATAATGAAAGTGGAAGCTACATTATGATTCTCAAATTACATGGAGTACCAATTTCCATAGAATTGGAACTCTCGGACTCAAAGCAAAAGAGTCAAATGCCATGCTAGAAGAAATAACAAAAGTCAATTTGTGAAGTGGAAGAGTGCTATCTCCAAGAATGGTTTTAAAAGAGAAAGAAAGACCAATAATATCACTAGAAGAAACCATTCCTCCAGTACAAGAACGATTATCTAAAGGAAATAAGGACAACTCTTATAACAAGGTGGACTATAACATATTAGCTCATTTAAGAAAACTGCAAGCAAATTTGAGTATCTACAACACACTTATTCTTTCCAAATAAATGAGGGAATCACTGATAAAAGCTCTTTTAAATCCAGAAATTTGTTTAGCTCAACTAGCTATCACTTCTTCAAATGAGGCTTACTCATTGGAAGAATAGACCTAACTTTCTCTGACATTGGCTTGTTGCTCAGAACGACCAAACATAATCGTCCATTATTCATCATAGTGAATATTAATGATACACACTTCAGAGAGTACTTATTGATCCTGGTGCCTCAGTTAATATTATCAACTTAAGAACTTTCACATATTTGGACATTAATGCTTGTCAACTAACGAGAGATAAAATGATGTTACGAGGATTCAAACAATAGAGGGAACAATTTGTTGGGTCAATAACATTGCTTTTGAAAATGAAAAATTTGGTGACAATAAAAAAATTCCATGTCATCGACTCTGAAACTTATTTTAATGCCTTAGTTGGTAGACTGTGGCTCCATGAGCATAAGATGGTCCCCTTTTCATTACATCAATGCATTATGTATATGCAAAAAAGGACAAGAATGTTGTATTACATGAGATCTATAACTATTATCAGTCCATGAAATTTGTATACATGGGATGCTACATATTATGCTTCAATAGAGAAAACAAAATTCTCTAGAGATGTAGTAATGAAACAAAATACATAAGAAAAGGATAACTAAAAAATGAGTGACAAAAGATCACAACAAAGAAAAATAAGTTGATAGAGATTTTTCTTCAACACCCACGAAGGATAAGAACTCTCATCAGACTCACATCCAATATCGAGGTTGGGGACGAGGAGAAGAGAGGGAAAATCCAATGATCGGCATGAAGAAATCATAAATGTTCATGATTTTTTTACAATCTGAAGAAGAAAATGAAAATGAAAAAACAACGTTGATAATTTCAAAAGAACCAAAGTTCAAGGTATATCTTGAAGAGGGAAATGAAAAAAAAAATTTAGATTATTTACGAATGAATTAATCACTGTATACCTGCTATGACCCTAACTCCAATTTCTCCATCAAAAAATTAGAATTTAGTGGTAAAAAAGTATATAGTGAGGACAAAAAATCTATAAAATTTTGACTTGATTCTACTTGTTCTAGTTATGAGACGAATGTAAGACTAGATGAAGAAAATCTTATGAAATCAATGAAAATCCCTTTTGAACTTTATTCTTCGTATGTTTAAAACTTATTCAAAATGGTTTGAAACCTAAACAATGGACATTAGATCAATATTATCATTTAAAAAAGTTATGAAATAACAACAAACAAAATAAGAACTCTAAAGAAGGTATTGGGTTCAATACCCTAGAGCCTCTAAATGACACATAATTTTGCCAGTTGTCACCGAAGGCCTGAATCTGAGTAAACATTTGATCTTACAATCAAAGATGCACTGTCATAATTTAAAGAAGAAATTAAATTGATAGTGGATGAAATAAAAAAAAAATAAATTTAGGATTGGAAAAAAATCCAAAACTGACTTTTATTAGTTCGTTCTTTAATGACATTGATGCAAAAAAAAAAGTTCATATGTTGAAAGAATACAAAGGCTGCTTTGCTTGGAGTTACAAAGAAATGCCTAGACTCACTCCAGAAGTTACAATTCATAAACTTGGGATAAAACAAACTGAAATTCCTATTAAACAAGCTCCAAGACGGATGCATGTTGAAATTGAACAACAAGTCATTATATAAGTTAAGAAATTAATTGCCACCAGCTTTATTTGAGAAGAAAAATACCCAACATGGCTGGCTAACATAGTGTCGGTAAGGAAGAAAAGTGGTCAAATTTAGGTCGTGTAGATTTCAGAGACCTAAATAAGGCTTGTCCAAAGGATAAATTTCCTTTACCAATTCCAAAGTTAATTGTCGACAATGCATAAACACATGAAATATTATCCTCTAGGGATGGATCATCATGATACAATCATATCAAAATGTCTCTAGAAAATGAACCAAATACAACTTTCAGAACACTCATCGAAATATACTGCTACCGAGTAATGTCATTTGGATTAAATAGTGCTGGTGCTACCTATCAAAGGGCTATGACATGAATTTTTGACTAACTTATCTACAATCAGGTCAAACATTATGTGGATAACTTGGTTGTCAATACTAAACAAAAAGATGATCATGTGTACAATTTTAGAATTGTCTTTGAATGATTATGAAAATTTATGCTTAAAATTAATTCTTTAAAGTTCGCCTTTGGTGCCACCTCAGATCGAAATTGACCCCTCAAACTTGAAGCCATTTTCAACATGCCTCCTTTGAAAAATTTAACCCAACTACGATCATTCCAAGGAAAACTAGCATACATACAATGTTTCACTTCCAATCTATCAGATAGGTGTCAAAATCTCACTGCCTTGCAAGAAAAGATACCAAATTTGTGTGGGATGAAAAATGACAACATGCCTTTGAAAATATCAATCAATATTTGACAACACCTCCTGTTCTAGTAGCCCCTGTGTTAGGGAGGCCTCTAATCCTCTATATTGTGGCATTAAACAATTCTTTCGGAGCATTACTTGCTCATGTTAATGATGAGGGTAAGGAAAATGGATTATACTACTTAAGCCATTGTTTGGTCCCAACTGAAATAAAATATCCTGCAATTGAGAAACACTGTTTAGGTTTGATCTTTGTAGTTCAAAAGTTAAGATATGATATGCTATCTCATAGGGTAACTCTTACTCAAGAGTTAACCCTTTGCAAGATTTGATGACTCGAGCAACACTTTCTAGAAGATTAGCAAGATGGGTAATGATATTACTCCAGTTCAACATAACATTTGTACTGTTGCATGCTGTAAAAGGACAAATTTTAACAGAATCTTTAGCAGCTCGCTCTATACCGGCTCCTCTTAATGATTATTTGCTCATTGAACAAGTATTAGAAATAAAAAATTCAAAGATGGGAATTATTTTTTGACGAAGCTTCATCTGCTCGAGAAGACAAAGACAAGCGAACAATTATACTTGGCAAAGAAAAAGTAGGATTAATTTTCATCACTCCAAATAAAACAATAATGTCACATTCCTATCATCTGATCGAGCCATGCACAACTAATGAAGCTGAGTCTGAAGCACTCATAACTGGTTTAAAACTAATGATACAAATGAAAATAAAAGATATCGGCATCTGCGGAGACTCTCAATTTATTATTAATCAAATCACAGAAAAATATAGAACTTTGAAATCACGAATTGAACAGTATTTTTGTTACACTATGAAATTTCTTCAGAAAATTCCAATTGTAACATTTTCTGTAATTCCGAGATGAGACAACTCTCTAGCAGACGTTTTAGCTAAGCTTGCAAAAGAGTTTGCTTATCTAGAAGAGGATGACATCCCAATTTCTATAAGTGGATTAAGAGTACTATCCCAAGTTGACAATGATAATTTCAATAAAATTATTGAAGAGACAATAGCGACAGTAATCAACAAAGAAGAAGATGATTAGTGACAACCAATTATTCAATATTTGCAAACCGTACAATTATTTGAAATAGTTCCATTGCATCTCAAATTAAACAAAAAGCATTATCTTACATTCTAGTAAAAGATGTTCTTTACCAATGATCTTTTGATCATATGTGGTTAAGATGTTTACTCGAGTCTGACACTTGAGAAATTATTAAAGAATTTCACGCAGGTCTGTGTGGTGCACACCAATCTAAACAAAAAATAAAAATGAAAATAAAAAGAATGGGATATTATTGGCCTACAATGATGACTGATTGTCTTGAAACTGCAAAAAAATGTCATCAATGTTAGATACATGGTGTGGTATTGCATCAGTCGCCAAATATATTACATCTAACAATTGAATCTTGGTCGTTTAAATGTTGACGCACAGACATAGTGGGCCCTATGTACCCTCCATCATCTAAAGGACATCAATTCTTTCTATCTACTACAGATTATTTTTCTAAATGTGCAGAAGCTGTACAACTCAGAGAAGTTAAAGCAAAATAGGTCCTCTATTTTTTTAAAACACACATTGTTTTTAGATTCAGAGTTACCCGAAGGGAAATATCAAACAGTGGAATATCCATCAAAAATATAAAAATGAACTATTCACATAAATTTTTGATGCCACAAATGTAGGGTGTCCACCTGCATGACTCGAGATAGCTTACGGCCTGTCCGTAGCCATCTGGTAGCTTAGACGCCCACCTGAGACCTTTCGGCACTTGTTGAGAGATACGTTGCTAGGCTCATTTTACTAGACTTTGGCTTTCTCTTAGGTGAAGGTCGGTCAACATTTGACACATCGTATGACACCGATTGGGGAAAAAAATATTTTTCATCGCACTGCACGTAAAATTGACTTGAATTGACCCGATCTCTAGTGAGCCCATCCAGATGAGCCTGAATGACAAAATGGACTCCCTGATCACGTCTGGAACATCAATTTTACTTGGAAATAATGTTCAGTTTGCTACAAATTGCAAGCAAAGCTAAAATGCGTGAATTATTGTTTCTTAGCCCAATCACTTAAAAGGTGGTGCGAGCGGCCTCAAACGACCCTGAATGACAAAATGAACTGCGCGAGCGCGTTTGAAATATTGATGCCATCTAAGTAGGATGTTTGTTACGCCACAATTTTGCAAAAAAATTAAGAATATGAAAATTATTATTTTTTTCCCAATAGTCAAAATAAATGGTCCGGACAATCATGAATGGCAAAACAGACTGCTCGGATGCGTCAGGAACATCAGCTTTAGTCAGAAAGGCCATCCACTATGCCACGAGGATGTGTACGGGAGAAGAATACATGAACGTTAATTATAATATTATAAATATTATTATTATAATAAAATATAATATATATTATTATCTTTGTAATATAAAAAACCATGCATCTCTCCTCTGTTTCAAGAACCCTAATGCACACACCCGCCAGAGAAGTTTGCGAGACCCAACCTCGTCGCCCCAAACTCACCGTCGCCGACTTCCCTCGCCGGTGAATAAAGCCGTCGGCTTCCACCTCTACCAGACAGCCTTCTCTGTGATAGATCTCGGTGGCTAGATGCGCTGGAGCTCCTCCTCCTTGGCCAGCAACGTGCGGAAGCCCTCCCCTCCCATCGGCCACCTCAGCAGCGTGTTTCTCGGTCGCTGGAACACTTCACCTCGCCGGGGTTTTCCTCCGCAGCTGAGCTTTTCTGTTTGTAGCTGGTCGTCGTCCATTTGGATTTTTTTTTCTTCTGGCCAATCCCCTTTTGGTTCCTCCTCCTTGTTAGCCACACCTCGCCGACCTACCTCCTTGCCGGCATCGATCGCGTGACAAAGAAGTCTCATTATAGCACACGATTTTAGATTTCGTGTGCTCTTCCTTGATTTTCTCATTTTAGTTATGTGCTACTGGTGTTCCACCACTGCCACCTCATTGCCTCACTTTTTTGGTGGCTAAACACCTCGCCGAAGCATCCCGACCTTTCTGGACAGCGAACCTCATTGTTGTTCGGAGGGGTACAAGAGTCTTGGACAGTGTGACAAAGAGTTCCCAAACTTTATTGGGCTTTATGTAAATCGTGTGATGTATAACTCCTCTTCCCCTTAGTACTTTACTTTCTAGCTAGCCCTAGGTTTTAGTGACATTAGGCATGCGGGTTTGATCGCCTGCACGGAGTGCGTACGTTGGCAAGTGTCGGCGCAACAACGCATTTGCGTGATTGAATGCTTGTTTTCCTAGATGTCCCCTTTAGGATAGGATTATCCTTACACAACCAAGTCCCCTATGATAGCCGAGTGAATCCTATTTGATTGTTAGCCTTAACACAAAAAATCCTAAGGGCTGGAGCCTCTTTTGCTTCCCTTTACTTTATTTGCTCCGACCTTGTTAGAAAGATTGAATAATAGGCCTTTGCAAAATGAGAAAATACGAGTCATTAGCTCATTTTGTAAAGCTCAGAGGTGTCATGAAATCTGGAAAAACAATGTCGCTAGTCCATTTCACGGCAACGCAAATAACTTACCCCTTGGAGATCCGGGGAGAAGTTCCCCACCTACTTTGCCAAAGCAAAGGCAGCAATCGCCATTTTTCTATATGTTAACCCTAGCTTTCCCAGTGAGGTCATTAGCATGGGGATGGATCCCTATTACATATGGATGTTTGCATGTTGCATTTTGCATTTCATATAGCATTTCACTTCACTCCGACCGGCCGCCCCGGCCCAGTGAGTGTTTAACTTCACTCCACCCGGTAGCCCCGACCCAGCAAGCTTTTCACTTCGCTATGGTCGGCCACCTCAGCCCAGTGAGCATTTCACTTCACTCTGATTGGCTGCACTGACCCGATGAGCTTTTCACTTCACTCCAACCGGTCGCCCCAGCCCAGCAAGCATTTCCCTTCGCTCTAATCAACTGCCCTTACCCGGTGAGCTTTTCACTTCACTCCAACCAGCCACCCTAGCTCGATGGGCTTTTCACTTTCCCTCGATCGGCCACCCCAACCTAAAGAGAATTTCACTTCTCTCTGATCAATCGTCCCGACCCGACGGGCTTTTCACTTTGCCTCGACCGGCTGCCCCAGCCTGACGAGCATTTCACTTAGCTCTCTCTGGCCGCCCTGGCCTGACGAACATTTTACTTCACTCCGATCGAAAGCCCCGACCCGGTGAGCTTTTCACTTCGCATCGACCGGCTGCCCTAACCCGACGAGCATTTTACTTTGCTCTGTCTAACCACCCTGGCCCAGTGAGCATTTTGCTTTGCTCCGACCGACAACCCCGACCCGACAAGCTTTTCACTTCACTCCGATAAACCTTCCCGACCCGACGAGCGTCTCACTTAGCTTCATCTGGGTGCCCCAGCCTGGCAAACACTTTACTTCTCTCCGACCAACCACACAGGTTCGACGAGCCTTTAACTTCATTTTACTTGGCTCTATTAAGCCAGCTAGCATGACACTCTAGCTCGACCGGATGCCTTGATCTGGTTGACCAACTACTTGCACCACCATACT
>NEWO01000632.1:189211-202586 GCA_003013225.1 Phalaenopsis aphrodite
TTACACCAATATTAAAGATGTAGGTAAAGAATTGGAAGCCGTGGAGGGGGCCTTACACCAATATCGAAGATGTAGGTAGAGAATTGGAAGCCGTAGAGCAGGCCTTACACAAATCTCAAAGATGTAGGTAGAGAATTGAAAGTTGTGAAGGGGGCCTTACACCAATCTTGAAGATGTAGGCAGAGAATCAGAAGCCGTGGAGGGGGCCTTACACCAATCTTGAAGATGTAGATAGAGAATTGGAAGCCGTGGAAGTGGCCTTAAACCGTTCTCGAAGATGTAGGTAGAGAATTGGATGTCATGGCGGGGGCATTACACCAATTTTAAAAGGTTGTGTCACGTTGGGAAGGAAAGCTCTGTGGCCCACATCAAACCCAAAAGGTAGTGGAAAGGATATTAGCGTCTCGGTACTGGCTTTGAGAGTAAGGGTATAGTGCCGAAAGTTTGTGGTGTCGAACTCATAATTGTGTGTCATGTAAAAAGATTGACATTGGTGAGGAAGATGTGTGAAATTTTGTGAGGTTTTGTGCAGAATGTGAAATTCTGCAAAGATGTAAGGAGAATTAGTGTAGACAAGGATAGTCGTGCTGCGCGAGCAAAGAGCAAGAGACCTTGAAATCGAGAGAATCAACTCGAAAGACTTATTTTATTTTCTTTTTATTTTTATCACATTTAATTATCAAAGTATGTTTCTGAATTTTTTTTAAAACTTTTTTGTTGGTTGAATCTTTTTTAAAGAGTATTTTATTTGAGTTTTATTATTATCAAGTTTTTTATTATTTCTTTCTATGTTCATTGTAGTCCTAAACCATCATATGGCTCTGTGGCTTTTATCCATCATTAAAGGGCAATTGAACAAACCGACAAAATCCAGAAAGATATTTCATTAATCTGCTCCAATAAGTGTTACAGGTTGAGTGTAGGCCAAAGCCTCAAAAAGTGCAATTATGCTGATTGCATCAAAGTACCTCCAAAAATATCCAATGCTGAGTACATATCTTAGGCTGAGCATGTCTAATATATATATCATATCTGCTGTGATGAATTGCAGTAAAAATGAATCCTCTGAGCATCTATCTCTGATGGGGCAAGCTCCTGATCGAACTGACCTACTAAGCCATGCCCTAAGACAAGAGTTCCTTTTGCATGTTCTTAGAGGTGAAACCCTCTCATAACTCGTAATACAGTAACTCTTCCAACTCCAGGTCTAGCCAGAATCCATATGGCATTTTGTTGTCATCCATTCACGTACACCCTATGGTGTCGTACACCTAGAATGCAGTGCTTGGCTATGTCTGCTCCATTTCATGTAAGAACCAGCATTAAACCCACTGTTAGTAGAATCTCCACAGATCCTTTGAATTCACCGTGGTTGACAACATCTATATCTTTTCCAAACAAATTTTTGCTCTTGCTCATGAAATAGATCATGCAGAAAGGTCTTATAAAGTCAAGATGGTCAATGTGCAGGGGTGTGCAGTTGCCTTCATCATATATGTTGATAATACATCGGTTGGGAATATAGTCAGCTAGGAGTATGCTCCATCGGACCATTCTCTTAATTATCCATTTTATCATGGGGGCAGCAGATCCACCTGATCGTGTCTCAGAATCCCAGGAGGATTTCCTTGTCTGTCTTTAGTGAAGTTGTAACAACAACCACATTTTATGGTGATCCTGCAAGGTCTCTTGATTTCCATGTTAAAGTCTAAAATCCATGTCAACGTCTATGGTGCAGCCCTGCAGTACCCTTTCCTCATTGAGTGCGAGGTTCCAATCATCTTTAAAAGCAAAGATCAGCCTCTAGCTTGACATTTCTTTACAAACGATAGGAAAAATATCAGTGAGTTGAAACTTAGTGTGAACAAGAATAAAATAAAGTATTTATTAAAGAAAAATTTAGTTTATGTTGATGAGACAATTATTTATTCATGTATGTATTTTGCTTAATTTAGTAGAATATCAAATTTAAAGGTAGAAAAGATTAAATTGAAATGTGTAATTTCAAAAATTTTCATTATATTGAGGTTAATTTTATTACAAAATATTTTGACCCGATCACAGACGTTTTGGCCAAATAAACAACCCAGAATAATCAAAATTCCAAGATTTCAATTCAAGTAATGTCAAGTTGCATAGTATGTCTTCAAGTATCGTCCGTTGATCGACAACATGAGTCTTTTGCCTCAAAAATCTATCAGCTGGTAGGCTCCTCCTACGTAGACTTTTTCTACTGCAAATGGTTCTTCCCAAGTTGGCTCAAATTTTCCACCTATCTTGCAGTGTGCAAGAATAGGTCTTTTGAGAACAAGAATGAGATCACCAATTTTAAATATCCTTACGTGGACCAATTTGCCATGGGCTTGTATCATCTTTGTCTGGTAAAGCCTCAGATGTCGTTGTGCTTCTAGTTGTTTTCCTTCAAGACTCTCTAATTCCTTGAGTCTGAGTTTTGCACTTTCTTATATCATAAGCTGGTTGGCGACAATGAATCTGAGAGATGGAGTCTAAACCTCTAACGGTAGTACTACCTCAAACCCGTACATGAGCATGTAGAGTGTGCACTGAGTGGGAGTCCTGAACATTGTCCGGTATTCCCAAAGGCTTCTAATAATTTCTTGTGCTAATCTCATTTATTTTCCTCCAGTGTTTTCTTTAAAATCTGTACCAACGCCTCATTGAAGGCTTCAGCCAATCCATTTGCTCTGGATAGTTAATTATAGAATATCTCCAGTCTATCCCGTGTCGTTTGACGAAATTATTAATTTTGGTACTTTTAAAGGTTGTCCCATTGTTGGAAATTATTCTTCGCGGTACTCTTAAACGATAGATGATTTGGCTTTTGAAGAATTAAAGGACATGTTGTACCGTAAACTCTCATAACGGTAATACCTTTGCCCATTTAGAAAAGTAATCTATAGCGGCAAGTATAAATCTGTGTCCTTTAGAAGACAAAGGGTCTATCGGGCCTATTATGTTCGTGCCCCAACACTTAAATGGCCACGAGGCAATCGTTGGTTGTAGCACATTTGGAGGTTGGTGCAAGAACACTCCATGCACTTGGCACTGGTCATCTTCTAGCTGTATCCATGCAATCAGACATCATTGCCGACCAATAATATTTGAATCTCTTGATCTTCATTTTCATCTTCAACCCTCATTGGTGAGTTCCACACAATCCAACGTATACTTCTTTGATAATATTTTACGATTCTACTTTGCTTAAAAATCATAGCCACATCTGGTAGAATAATCTTTTATAGAGGGCATCACCTATCAAAGCATATGACATAGCCCTCTTTGTGATGTGGTGTGCTCCTGACTTGTCCTCTAGTAGCTTTCCAGTATACAAATATTCTATTAATGGCTTGAGCCAATCATCATTGTTATCAGCAACCACAACCATCTTTTCTTTTTTCTTTCTAAGCTTGTGTAGATTGTCAAGGTCAACTTGAGACAAAACTTGTCTTCCTTGTACTGTAATATCAACAGAATCCTCCAGGGGACATGTCGGCTCCTTAGCAAGTTTTGCTAGAGCGTCAGCAGGGCATTATCTCCCCCAGGAATTTGGTAGAAAGTTACACTAGGAATCTGTTCCAGCAATTTCATTATGTATCAGTGATATTCTGCTAGTCTTGACCTTAAAATCTTATATTGTCTGATGACTTGCTTGATGACGAGCAGAGAGTCGCCATAGATAACAATATTTATAATATCCATTTAGATTGCCTACTCCAACCCGATAATTAGTGCTTCATATTCTGCTTCGTTGTTCGTGCATGGCTCTGTCAGGTGGTATGAGAACCTCAACATACCCTTATCTGGCATGATAAAAATCAAATGAATCCCTACTTTGCCTGGTATAACTATGCCTGATCCTTTATGTTTTATTGCTAAAGAAGATCCGTCAAAGTACATATCCCAGCGTTGCACACTGAATAATTCCATTTATAATAGTTGCTCATCTAGTAGTTCATCATTAAGAGGGGACCCAGCTGGAAGTGGGTGTGCAACGAGGAAGTCTGCTAAAATCTGTCCCTTAATAGAACGAAGGGGAACAAAAGTTATATCAAATTGCAATAAAATCATGGAACATCTTGCAAGACGTCCAGAGAGTGTTGGTCGAGTCATCAAATATTGCAATGGATTAACATTTGAGATTAGGGTAATCTTATGAGAAAGCATGTAATCTCTAAGCTTTTGGGCAGCGAAAATAAAAGCTAGACAATGCTTTTCAATAGGTGGATACCTTATCTCCATCGGTACTAGGCGGCGACTCAAGTAGTATAGTGCGTTTTCTTTACCCTTATCATTAACTTGGGCTAAGAGGGCTCCAAGGGAGTCGTCTAAGGTCGTGGTGTAAAGTATCAAAGGTTTTCCTCGGATAGGGGCTACCAAAATAGGAGGTTTTATTAAATATTGTTTAACATCCTCAAATGCTCACTGGTATTTATCTACCCAAATGAATTGAGCGTCTTTTTTAATTAATGTCTAGAAGGGCTGACACCTACCTGAGAGATTAGAAATAAAGCGTGACAGATATGCCAACTTTCCTTGGAAGGAACGTAGTTGCTTTAAGGTTTTGGGTGGAGGCATTTCCAAGACAGCTTTATTCTTATCTAGGTCGATCTTGATTCCCCGATGATGGACAATGAATCCTAGAAATTTCTTAGAGGTAACGCCAATGATGCACTTTGAGGGATTCATTTTAAGGTCATATTGTCGTAACCGTTCGAACACGATCATAAAATTGTACAAATGGTCTATTTTTCATTTGCTTTTGATGACCAAATCATCCATGTAGCATTCCACTTGGTTGTTAATAAGAGCTTCAAAATCCTTCGTCATTGCATGTTGATATGTTGCTCTAGCGTTCTTCAACCCAAATGGTATCACTGTGTAGCGTAAAATCCCGATAGGTGTTTTGAAGGCTATAAGTATTGCATCCTCGGGAGCCATCTTGATTTGGTCGTATCCCGACGATCCATCAATGAAATAGAAAATCTCATGTGTCAAAGCGATGTCCACCATCATTTCTAGTATCGGTAATTGAAATTCTTCTTTTGGACACACTTTATTTAAATCTCTGAAGTTGACACAAACACGTATTTGTCCATTTTTCTTCTTAACTGGTACAATGTTAGTTAACTATGTGGGGTATTGCTCTTCTTTTTCAAAGTTAGCGTCTATTAACTTCTTCATCGCAGCTATGACTTGCTCTTCTATTTTGAAGTGCATTCTTCTGAGAGCTTGTTTTACTGGGGTTATTTCCTTGTCTACCTCGAGTTTATGAAATGCAACCTCTGCTGGCAGTCCAGACATTTCATCAAAGTTCCATGCGAAGTAATCTTTAAATTCTGTTAATAGTTTGATAAATTCTAACGATTCTTCATCGTTAAGTAGAGAACTTATAAATGTAGGTCGGGGTCGTTTTTCAGTCCCGAGGTTAATTTCCTTCAATTTATCAATAGTTGGTTTAATCTCTTCCTTAAGTTCTGGCAGCGGATCTTCTATTAGTTGATCAGTACAGTCATCCTCCATATCGAGGCAATCCTCTTCTGATTCACTAGTAACAACCATGAACATTTCTGAATCATTGATTGGTCTGACTATATCAAATTCAATACCCTCTTTCGAGTTGAAAGTTCAACTTTTAACATCCCATAATTTTTTTAAAAAGTTTTATTTTATCCTTTGGCAATTGTTTTGGCAAATACCCCTACTAAATTAACTTTTGTACACAAGGCAAAAAGTAACCAAAACGCAATTCCATTAATTCATTAGGATCATCATCAAAATTTATATGGTTTTCAAGATTAGTAGAGGTAGAAGCACGATAAAACTTGATCGGCTTTGAACCAGCGCTACAGACTTCCTTGACCTCTAAACTCTCTACCTTTTGAGGGAGAATTAGAGTAAGGGTCATGTTGTTCACATAGTGGTTTATCCAATCATACATCATCTCATATTTGATTTTATCCACATCTTCTAAGGATATCTTGTACTGAGGTTTATTTTTTTTTGTCATCATTATATCATCTTCAGAACTGTCTTCATCACCAAGGTTGATGGTGGGCCTAGTCCGTTCAACAATTAAATTGGTCCTTCCTCGTCCACGTCCCCGGCCACAACCTTGGGTGCATGAACTAAAAGAACCCCCACAAATTTGTTATAAAAGAGGGGTGAAAGATTGCTGAAGCGGAGTTGAATGACTTCCTCTTTGTGATTGTTCTGAATCTTAACTTTTGTTTGTCACAATTTCATGAGAGAAGAAAGTTTTCTTTGGAGGCTCGTAGTAGGCGGCATCCTCATGAATACCAACTTCATGAATTGAAAAAGATTGTAGATCTCCCTTGATGCAATGCTCTTGTCCCTTTTTGTAGTACTTGATGCACTGGTGTAGAGCGATGGAACCATGTTGTGTTTGTGAATCCACGGTTGACCCAGTAAAGCGTTAGAAGAGGTCTCGGCGTAGATGATTTTAGATTTAGCGGTTGTTATGAGTTCTCTAACCGTCATAAGCAATTTAATGGATACAAGGGCTCTCTCTCCCTTTTGATTGAATCCTCTTAGCATTATTTTATCGGTCGTAAGTTCCCGAGCTTCAATGTCCAAATAAGCTAATGTCTGTAGACTCTTCAAGTTGAGGGATGCTCCAGGATCTATTAAACTCTGAATAACACAAATTTATCAATGTTAATGGAGATGTAGAGTGGACGGTTGTGGTTAGTGGTACCAAGAAGAAAGTCTTCATCTGTGAAGGTTACCCCAAACTATTCTTTCAACGAGCAAACTACATCTGAGGATGTGCTGGCCAACTAGGCTAAACAAATCTCTGTGCCAAGCAAGGCTATGACCAGAGTCTCTCTCCTTTCCTTTGAAAAGATCAGAGCATCATAGATGATTAATCTGGCTGGCAACTTTCTAAGATGAGGTAGCACATTGTAATCCACTTTATACGATCCTCCCATTTTCTCTTGGTTATGTGGTTCTTCCACTAGCGGAGGTGGAGGTAGCTCTTCTTGAGTTATTATTTTCTTTCCTTTATCTATTGGAGCTATTCTTAGGGGTAATACCTTAATACTCCTCATGTTTACTTCTGCTTCTTGAGATATCATTGTTGAGTCTTCTGATGTTTCTTCTTTGTCGAAAAGATCAAAGTTGATGGCAAGTGATGCACCGTGGCGCTTGAGGATTAGTTCCTCACTCCCAATGCTGTCGTAAGCGGTATTGTTGATGAGTTCTTTGGTCTTGTTAGCGAGTTCATCAGACTCAAGTACAATTTGAGGATAGTTTTGGGGATCGAGATCAAAGTTATATTGTTCACAATCAATTACATCATCAATAGAAACAGTTAAAATGTAGCCAAAATCATAATCATTATATTCGTAAGACTCCGAAGGTGTCAAAAGATAATCATACAAAGTCAAGGGTTTGAAGATTTTCTTCCCCGGACCTCAGATAACTAATCTAGTAAAGGCAACACCTATCCTACCCCCTGTGCCATCAATCTTTGTAGTGGTGTTCTTCTTCTTCTTTATCTTTAATGATGACGGATCTTCTTGTGAAATCTTCATCTCGAGCTTGGCAGGCTAAAGAACTTGAACGGAGGCTTGTTTTGAAGCACTCTGAATCTGGTTCAATATTTTCTTGAGCTTGTTCCAAGTTGTACTCCATCCATCTTTTCTAGTATACCGATCATTTGGAGAGTTTGGCTTAGACGAAATCATATTTATGAAACCTTTTTCAGGTTCTTTTAAATATTATTTCGGGATCGTTATATTCCCTTATTTAATGTTCCTCTCGAGCCAGTCTTTAAAGATGAGACATTCTTCTATAGTGTGCCTTAGTAATCTATGATATGGACAATAATTTGGTTGATCTTTCTTGTCGACCTCTTCGGTTTTCTTTGGATATGGTAGTCTGAACTCAGGATTCGTCATCAGACTTCTGAACATATTTGGTACAGCTTCGTCTTTGAAGGAATATACCACTTTCCTACATTCCACAATGGTCATTTTCTTATTCTCTGTCCAATATGATCCTCCCTGAGGTCATTGCTGGCTAGACTGACCATACTGTTGTGTTAGTTGTTGAGTGTACTGTGATGACGATTGACAAGAATTTTCTGCATGTATCTTCATTAGTTGTTTTCCTTTATTAACCGTTGCCACTGTTCCGAACTTCTTTTCAAATATTCTGGTTACCTTGGATTTCTTGTGAGAATCCATATGTTTAGTTTCTTCTTGAAGGCTGTTGGCTTTACTGAGTAGCTTCCCAACGGATTTAATGGTGAGTCCTTTAAGCATGAAAGCTACTGGCCCATGGATGCTTTTGAGTAAAATCTCAATCGTGTTATGTTCCTGTAGCTGAGGTTCACATTTCATGCTAATGTTTCTCCATTCAAGATGTAATCCACTAAAGTCTTGTTGAGATTTTGCTTTTCTATCATGAGATCTCCAATAGACACATGATGTTGCGTTCTGGCAAAGCTTTTCACAAATAATTGTTCCAATTCAGTGAATGTCTTAACTGATCTGTTGTGCAAATTAACATACCAATCAAAAGGAATCTCGGACAAGCTACTGACAAACTGTTGGAAGAGTAAAGCTTCGTTACCTCTTTTGTTGCTACAACTAGCTCAAAAATGTTCTATGTGTTGTTTGGGATTTCCAATCCCATCAAATATCTTAAATTTTGGGGACACAAAACCCTTAGAGAAGGGTATGGCATCTAATTCTTTCGGGTATAGTCTACTCTTTAAAACCAATGAACCATCCTTAGATTGGGTTAAGGCCTCCCAAACTTGCTCGACCATTTGCTTAAATTCCTTCTCTGGCATGGTGCTTGATGGCGAACCCTTCTTTTGTTGCTCATCTCTGTTTGCTGAGGCAACTTCTCTTCTTTCATCTGTGATATGTATAATATCTGGTTGGTTGACCTCTGGAGAGGCTAAGTGTGGCACTTGAGATTGTCCTTGAAATATGTCCATGACAGTCATGGCAGCGGCCATCTCTTCCATTCTTTTCTCCATTTGGTTGATTTGTTCATCCTTAGGAAGACAGCCTTATGCAACTCATCTATGGCGTTCTCTTTGATGAGAAGTTGACCCTCGCATGCAGATGCAGCGGCTCCGGTTTCAATGACATGGACATCCATGAAATCTTCCTCAAGGCTATCATTAAAGTCAAAATCTTCATCATTGTCCATGGAAACTCCATGTTATAGAGCCAACTAGGAAATCTCGACCCTAAGCTTTTGAACTTTTCTTTGATTATTGATTCTTGGATTGTCTTAAGATCTAAAGAACCCTGTTGGACCTTCCCCACTTGTTCCTCCATCATACAGGCAATCACTGCGACAATATCAGCTATTTCATACCCTCACTTCATTCTATGATCCTACCCCGTGGGCTCACTGGATTGTATCGGTACAACGACCTTGAGTTTCCATACCTTTTTCTTTGATGGTGTGTCTTGAGATAGAGTGTCTCAGTAGGAGCATCGGTATGTCAAAGAAAAGTATGCTCCCCATGGTGCAGACCAGATACAGTACTAGGCAATCTCTTCGTATTTTCTTTTGGAACTTTAAGAACATCCTTGTAGTGGGCGATCAATAGAATTCTTGGACCCATATGTGACTTAACTAGTCGACGACCTGCGGTCCTAGTAACGATAGAATTAGTGGTGATAATAGCGGTATCAACTCTGCTTCTTAAGCGGAACTAGACAGTAATGCAAGCAAGCAAATTTTCAGTTGAATTTCAATATTGTTTGGCAGATTTGACGTCCCTTAAGATTTCTTTCTTCATACTAAGGGATACTGCATGTCACACTCATTTAAGTAGTTCACTAACTGAACAACCTTCTCTGGCAGCTAGCCTCTTGAAAATTAAACCAACTCGGGTGATAGGAGTAGACTTCTTTCTCTCCACACTATGTCCATGAAGTGACGGTAACATAGCGGTGATCTTTTGGGTACTCTCATACCCATTGGTATCTATTAAAGGGTGGAATCTACTTCCTCGCAAAAGTGGATAAGTCACCGGTAATCCTGATTAGTTCTGGTGAGGATCTTCATCAACAAGTACCTCTTTAGGAGTCTGGGCTTTAGTAGCCCTCCGAACCTTCATGTTGTGGTTTCTCCTTTGGGTTCAGGTTAATGGGGTAGTCCTCGAACTTGATCTTATTTCAAATACTCATGGCGGGATAGCTAACCCATCAGTCGAGTCTTCAATGATCATAACTTCTCTTCCCTTAGCAGAAGCGGGAACAACAGACTAAGTAGGTGTAGTGACAGTAGTAGTCTTGACCTTCATATAAGAAGGAAAGTCCTTGTCAGTGTTATTTTTGGTGTCGAGTGGTGTTATAGGGAGTTGTCTGTAAAAAGTTGTCGGTCACCGGAATCGAAATCCCGTCGCCCGCTTCGGAAGGGCATTGAAGTATGAAATTAAACTGACCCTATATTTTTTATAGTTTAAAATGAAATAGCACTGTACCTCAAATCTTGTATATATCCCGAAGGATAAACACAAGACTTGAGGATGAGGCTCAATCAAATAAACTAAAGAATGTATGACGTCCGTCTGGTCTACGAAGTCGTTTGTATTTACTGATTAGTTCCCCTATTTAATATAAAGGTTTAAATAGGGTTTATATTAAGCTGGGTTTGGACATGCTTCCTATAAGGGCAAGGCTCTATAGTTAATTATATCTTAAATGACCATGACCATCTAAGAAGACTCTCGATAAAAATCAAGAAATATTATCTTCAAGGAGTTTCAAATGATTGGACTTTTCATTGAGATCAGACGTAGAGGTGTGAAAGGGGATTGGTTCAAATTTGGAACATTTTATTGTAGAATCCAAAGAAGGAAGAACTAGGGGATGTCATGGATCTAGAGGATAACCTCGATGACTTCCCAAGCTATCCTAATATTTGGCTTTAATTTTGAGGAAAAATATTTAGGTGTTTCATCCTGCCAATTTTATTAGTTAGGGCTTACATTTGTGTGAAATGATCACACAAATAGATTAGAAGATGTGAGGATTTAGGTCGTAACAAACAACAACCTCAGAATCCTAAGACGAGTTAGGGCTTATATTGTATAACATGGTTATACAAAGGCCTAAAGATAAGGTGAGGATTTACATTGCATAAGTAAGAAACCTTGAAGTCATATGACTTTGTTATTTAAGTCTAAGGAAGGAAGATTGGTTTAGCTGGAGAAGACAAGTTTTGCTGTTGAAGATGGCCGTGTTGTCCACCATGCTAGCTCCAAGTTCCTTGCCGCGACGAGTTTAAGTTTTCTAATGTGTCAAGTTTTAATATCAAATCATGTGGCCCTATGGTTGAAGTTCTTTAAATTTTATGACGACATATTAAAGTTGATTAGAGCATCACTGGTTAGTATCCTACGGTTCCCTCGTTTCGGTACCACTATTTTCTATTGGATTCACTTTGTCCAAATGAACTTAGTAAACTCAACTTAATGAGTTCCATAATTTCATTTAACCCCTGGGAAGCCTCGTTAACAACTGTAGGTGACCTCCTCCAAGGAATTCCTGATCATCCGATAGAGACGACTTGATTTTGTTGAAGTTGTAGCTTTGTGTGATGTTTGTGATTAAATTTTGAGTTGTTTTATATTTTGAATGTTGTGGGGGTGAATTTTGTCTTGGTTGATTTTAGTTTTGGTTTTGGTTAACATGCAAGTTTATGCTGTTTTCATACATGCAAGTATAAAAGAAACAACGTAAGCATAAAGCATGTAAGGAAAATGGCACAAGAAAGACGGTGCTATAAACTGTAAAAGCATACTTAGCGAGTCTTCTCGTTCCACCACATGAAACTCAAAATGCATGTGAGCGCATTTATGAAGAGCAGGAAAAGTAAATTTCTGGTGGTTTTCTTAACCCTATTTCATATTTTGGTGAGTCCTTAAAAGTTTAATTAAGGATGATTTCATTGAGCAAAGTATATTAAGTTTAATAGGCCTATGAGGTATCCAACAAGTTAGGAGGAGGAAGTATGTCCATGCTTGCCTCTCACCAACTGGTGAAAAGCCTCGAGTCCATTTAAACTTATTATGTTGCTTAAGGGTTCATCCTGTAAATACCCTTATTACTCAGTGAGCATTTATGTCTCAATTATCCCTAAGAATAGGGTAATTATCACATATCATTTAATTTGAAAATTTTGTGGGTGAAGACGCTTAAAGAGGCAAGTTTGTGTAATTTGAACACTTAGCCAAATTTTTAATCCTAATTGGGCTTAGTGGTGTTTCAAGGATGTTTGAGTTAATTATGTTTATTTCTCTAATCCTTGTTTAATCAATTTTTTATTTAGTCTAAGTCACCACTAAGCCCTTAAGACCTAGGTAAGTGTCTTAATTAGTTTTGAAAAAAGGTTCAGCTTTAAGTGGTCATGATTCATGATTTGGATTCTATTTAAAAATCAAAATAGGGGTATTAAATTGATTAATTATTGGCTTCAAAAGTCATACCCCTAAGTCGAGGATCATTTAATTTTAATAAACTTCCAAATTTTAATAATTAGAAATTTATTAACTTATCTTTTTAATGAGGAAAGTAAGGTTGGTTTCTACCAATTAACCCCTTGTGTTTTAAGCATCAAATAAATTGACTAAGATCAGAGGTTACCCATTTCCCTCCTTGACCTAAGCCTAAATGTTAATTAAGGCTAAATTCCTAAAATTACATATTTGCCCCTAAGGCTCTAACACTTCATAATTTGTCAAATTCAATTCAAATGACTTTCAAATTTTAATCCTACCTTATTCATGGGTCAATCAAGACATCAGAAAAAAAAATGTGATTTTTTAAAATTTAATTTAATTTAATTTTTTTCATGTAAAAATAGGATTTTTCAAAGAAAATTCCTAACTTAACCAAAGTATATCCTAATCCCTTGAAATATTTAATGGTGATAGACCTAGACTAGAGAAGCCTTTAGACCAATTTTCATGAATTTTTGAGTTCTCTGTGATTTATCAAAATTATTTTAAATTCTAGATTATTTAATAAAAATAAAATATTTTAAATGATGAAAATTAAGTTTTGTATTTTTTAAAAATCTTTCTAAGGTTAGAAAACCCAGTGGAGCAAATTTTATATTTTTCTAATTTTTCTTTGATTAATTTGAATTATTTTTAATGAAAAACTTATTTTTAGCTTTTAAAAATTATTTTTAAGCTTTGAAATTCAATATTTTTATTTAGAAAATTAGGAAAAATATTCTAATTATTCCTAGTTATTAGGAAGCAATTTAGAACATTTCCATGAGTTTTATTATTTTTGTGATTTTTATGAATTTTTAATTATTTTAAATATTTAAAATAGACTAAAAATCAAGT
>NEWO01000632.1:253545-274621 GCA_003013225.1 Phalaenopsis aphrodite
CAGTATCCTAAGATTAGCCAATGATTTTCTATAACATTGAGAATTAAAAGAGCTCTTATTTGACACATACATTATTTAATGTATCTCATCCTCTTACATTATCTAATTTGCTTCATAAGAGGAGTAGTTTTTAACATCTAAAAATTCTCTAAACCAACTCACCCAAAAAGGGTTATCCTTAAAATTAATATTTACATTTAGGAATAATTAATATCCTTACATTTAACATTCACATTTACGATTAGTTGATAGATAAAACACCATTTTAATTGACATTTTAAACTAAGGACTAATAGTAGTAGACTAGAATTGACTAATGACATCTTTCCTTGCTTCCTCATGGGATCGATATTTGAGGCTTAATTAGAAAGTCCTATATTACTTGAAGTGATATGTGCACTTGCGTAGAACCCATAGTGTGTGAACTTTTTTCTACATTTTGTAACATTTCAATTTGACATATTAGCTACTAAATATAAATTAGGTCAAACTTTTTGTCGTCTTTTGAAAGCTAAATTACTGTGTAATTATGGGTCGGGTCATGTTTTTGGCACCGTCTCAGAGGAATTAAATTGACATAAAACACGCACAAAAACAACACACGCTAGGGACGCATCATTGATCTAAGCAACAACATCACCAGTGATGACAACTTTCGACTCAGGTTGGAAGAGCTTGATTGTCTCGCAGGGCTTAGACTACAGGCTCAACAAAACCTCAAGCTATACCGCTCCCGTATGGCCAAAGCTCTTGAAATATTAGTGAGACCAAGAACCTTTATGGTTGGAGATTTAGTGTTGGTTCTACGCCGCCCAATTGTGTCTCATCGTCAAAGGAAGGGCAAGTTCGAACCCACTTGGAAGGGATCTTTCATGTTCAATAAAGTTTACAAAGGACGAGCATACTTATGGATCAATGCAGACGGATCTCATCTAATGCCCCCTATCAACGGGCAATACTTGAAGAAATATTACGCCTAGTCTCTCTTATTTGTACTCATTGTACTTTGTTGGGAAGCTATCCTTAAGCACATGAACTTTGTAATCGACATTTATGGAACATTAAAGAATGCATGTTTTGTTATATCTGCATAATATGAATTACTTATGATGATGCCCTTGCATCTGCCAATAAATTATTTGTAGTTCACAACAATTTATGGTAGGAGAAATCTTGTATTTCTTTTAATTCGATTGTCTTCTTGCATTTTGAACAAAGTGAAAGTCCTACAGGTAGCTTATACCTGGTGCAACCACCAATATTTATGGGAGAAGCCTCTTCTTTCTCTTAACATGCCCTTCGTCGATCCGCTCTACGCAAGATCCGAAGGCTACTACTCGCTCTCGTTACGATTATGGTTGATATACAGTTCCCGTTTATCCTTATGAATGTAGAATATGTGTTTGTTCCACTTGCTTTGAGCGAATTTGGTTGAAACCCTCTTATGAAGGTAGTTTAGCTTAATGGCTAGACTTTCACGTAGGAGAGATATCGTTGATCCAACCCCACCCTTTTCTTCCTCGTGGTATGGGCTGCTTTGGTCACCATGTCAGGAAGAGGCATGTAACATTAGCTGTAACACTTAGCTTAGCTGATCTGCGCCTAGGAGGAGTGTCCTACACACCCACATTAAAATCTCGAATCGAGTCACCGTGATCACTTTTTTTGGATAGGAACTCATTCTGTGCGAGTTGGATTACCTTATATATCTAGCATCTAACACCTCTCGAACCATGCGATGTTCTAGTTAGTTCTTTCATGAGGTGTCTTGTCTCATGATGATCCTTTAGCTCTATAGCCATATGTTTTGATGTTTCTCAAGCCATACGACATGCTATTCAGCTTTATTACGAGAACATCTTGTTTCAAGATGTGCTAGGATTTATTGCCATCTACTGTGACGTTACGTATGGTGGGGACCACTTGGCTTGGTCTCACCGAACCATCTCGAATTGCTAGATTGCTTTGTCCATCTAGCATGTTATGCCTCTCAAAATTTATGACAACCTTGTCAGTTCTTTTATAAAGGTGTTGTTCTTATGACAACCCTTTGACTTCATAGCCAAATACTTTGATGTGCCTCGAGCCTTATGACTTTAGATTCTATTCTGCTATAAGGACATCTTGTCTTTGGATATCTTTGGCTCTGCAGTCACCTACTCCGATGCTTCTCGGACCACCTGACGCTCTAGTCAGTCCTTTTGTGAAAACATTTTGTCGTTCAATGATTTAGTTTTGCTACTTGGCTTCTTATTTAGCCCTCTCTACCTCTTATGTAACGATGTAACACTCTTAGTATTCATCATAAATGTAGTGTGGGTGTTGAGGTACGCAACTCAATTAGTTCACAGGAGGGATCAGAGGCTCATGGATCTCCCTCTTAACAGACTATTGCGGACTAGTACTCAGAGGAGAACCAAAGTCCACTAGTATTCTCCTCTCAATCTAGTAAACCTGTCATTGCTTAATGAGCAATGTAAGGACCCAGAGCATTCCTCATTAAAGTAACATGAGGCTTCCTAGCCAACCTTCCTTTCTCTCATGAGCGACATAAAGTCCATATGACAGTCCTCATTGATGGAGCGTGGGTGTTGAGGTATGCACCTTGATCAGTTCGCAGGAGGGATCGAAGCCTAGGTAGTATTTTTTTATGGTTTGTTTGGCTAGGATTTAGGATGCTAGGTAGTATTTTTCAACACCCCTAGCTATTGTTGTGTGATGTATTGTTTTGTGTTAGCCATGTGCCACCTTCTTGCTTTTTTGGTGTGTTTGCATGCTCTTTTGTGTGTGATAGTATGTTCGATGATCTTCTACAGGTGTCATGCTTATTTATACACACTCACATAGGGCTATTATGGGGGAGCATGTACTGATTTCTAATCATTTGTTTGCAGGCGCTCTTTAGCACCCCCAATTATAAGGCACAACTTGTTACTTTTTTTTTTACGATGCATGGTGTGCCCGTTAAAATTTATTTTATGCAGGTCGAGCCTTTATTTTCTTTTTCAAATATATTTGATAGAGTCCTAGTAAATTTTGTATAGGAAATAAGGTACAGGCATGAGTTTTGAAGCGCATGACGCGTCGAACCATGTGACGAGGATCAGGAGCAGCAGCACGTGTCCCTTACATTAAGTCTGAATTTAACATTATTGTATAGACTCAGAACCGGGCATGTATATGTGAAGTATGATCGCTTTGATTGCTTTCACTTGATTATGTTACCGGTCCAGTGGCATATGGCCTGTTTATGTATTCGTTTGGGGTGTTTTCTTTCTCTTTTTCTTCCCATGTGCCTTGCATATTGGAGCATTTTATATTGTTTCTTTCTGTGGTTTATCTGAGATTTCACGATGGAACATATGCTCTTTAGGACTTAAATTCATAATTTTCTACGAAAATCCAAAATAAATATTCAATATAATTAAAATTTAAGATTGAAATATTCATAATTTAACGATTTCACTTTTACTTCTTTTTTTATTTGAATAGGGCCTCCACAATACTTAAGGATAATCTAGAAAACTGCATTCATATTTACATGTCCCGAGGAGGATGCCCTATGCTTCTTCAACCTAACTGGCCCAACATACATTTTTTAAGTGGTTTTCCAGTGCACCTAGGGTGTCAGAAGGCTCCCCGACCCAGACGGGGTGTAAGTCCTTTAATTTTGAGCGTTTCTATCTTTGCAGTTGAACCTCCACTTTCTTTTCTTTCTTGAGGCATCCTTCACACTTCAACAAGCATAAGTCCCACCTCTTGTAGATCTAGCTCATATTAATAGGATAAAGTTTCTTTCCTCTGACCTTAAGGTCACCGAGATCCCCCGTGGATGACGCAATAAATGGATTACTGACCAAGGATTTCAGGACATGTTGGGTCAACTACCTTGACGACCAGGTAGACTTATGGTCCTAGTAGCTGTGGATGATGGGTCGGTAGTAACCCGACCCAATTACCTCTACCTTTGTAGGATCACTCTACCTTGGTTTTTGTTGAGCCCCTTTGAGCCCTGTAGCTCATTGACTTTGTTGATATCACTTTGACGACCTGATGCCGATGAGCTGCCGCTTATTGAAATGTAAATTTTTTCTCTTAAAATTGCAGTTGCAAATAAGATAACTCTCAAGCCCAACAAAATTTGGAACTATATTAAGAAAAAATGATACGGACCCACGACAAGTTGGTTCGCCCTATCAAGGATTTGGTCTTAGTACTCCTCGCTCATCAAAAAATAAGTGAAAATTTTGTAGCAATGTGGGAGGGCCTGTATGTAGTTGAAAAGACATATTCAGGATGATCCTATCAGTTGGTTGATTGTCAAGGAGGAAGAGTTTTACTCCCAATCAATGGGTGGTACTTGAAAAAATATTACACGACATAAAAATAATGACTCATTTGTAATCTAGGATAATAATAATAAAATGAATTTGAGTTTCTTTTAATATTATCGTTTTGGGATTTCTTTCTTGCTCGTTAAGCATGTATTTGTGAGCAAGACTTCTTAAAAAGAATTGAATGAATCCTCAAACAAAATTTCTCGACAATCACATTAATAAATTGGCCAAAAACTAGGTATGACATGTTTACATTATTTTGTCACTTGTAGGGAAAATGTTGAATAACAAACTCTAGTTCACTTTTTAAAGTGGTGTATGTTTGGCAGTGGACCATCAATGCATCGACAAAGGATCAAAAATCCATTTTAATACTGGTCTGAAATAAATTGAGTTATTGTATAATGGACCACTACTATCAATTATCAAAAAAGAAGAAGCAGAGGGGGAATCAACTGTGTTTGAATTCAGAACCCGATAACAGAATAACAGTAAGGAAAAAGGCAAACCCACAGGATATAAATGAAAAATTAACACTGAAAAATTGAAGTTAGTGGTAGTTCCCACAACTCAAGGGATTGTGGAAGCATCCATTGCTACAGTCATCAAGATAACATTAGGATTGACACAAACTCAAAGACAAAACCGTAACAAAAAACTTAAAAGACTAGAAGAAAAAGAACGACAAGACATAGAGCCGATGGATGAAGATGACAAAGAATTTCAATTTTCAATTCTTGAATATACACCAGGTGAGGTATATATTGTTATAGGAGTTGAAAATTTGGATCCCAAAGAAGACAAAGCAATAGAAAGGACTGACTTCGCTTCGAGTCTGTATGTACCAGTTCTTGACCTCACAATGTCAGATGAAACAAACGATAGACAAATCATTTCTGAAGAAAAACTGAAGCACATTCAGACTATTAAAAGACATTATTTTGAACAATTTAAATATGTTTATGGCCGTACAATCAACATTCTTGAAGTTATTCAATTGGTCACTAAAGTCTTTGATGAAGATGAAAAGGCGGCTATCATTGAACATGTGAGGGAAGCACATGACCGTGGATGAGCTGGAAAACTGAAAAGGAGAACATACTTTAAACAAAATAAATGGATACGTGGTGAAGGATGAGTAACTATCTAATATAGATGTTTCTATAATTATGCTAAGAACAGAGATAGAAACACTATAGGAATTTTATTGCATGAACAAGTAGATCTGATGCCTACAATGATTATCCACATTGGTGAGTTGGGACATAATGCCATCCAATTGTATTCCAGATAACTACGTTATCAATACTATGTAAAGGGAGACTACTTCCCACCACCTATGACAATCATTATTTAAAAAGACCTTTTTGTACACTATCACTACTAAACATGTGTTGTATCATGTTTAGAAAAGAAATACAGATCATCGACCAAGAAGAATTCTACGGTTCCTATCAAATTACCCTCCCATGAGGAACAATACTAAAAATTGCATACCAAGTGTTAGCAAGCAACAAATCTCAATAACACTATGGAGAATGCTTCCTAATAAGCATCCTATTGGACACCAACCCATATCAGAACTTGAAGGACTGCAACCTTTCGAACTACCATGATCCTATGAATGTTTGAGCACACTAGTTATACTCGATGGAATTTATTTCAAAAAGTATCTAGGAGTGTAGGATATCAAAGGATGGTCTAGTAGTACATGAGGTTATTTATATGACAAAATGATGAATCTGGTAAAATTTGCCATGTTTCGATGACAATCTTGCCATTCTGTGTTGCTTGTGGTATATGATGTATTGTTGACATCTTTTGTATCACTATATGCTTTTTTATAGTAAAATAAAAGTCTAGTTTTGCTATAAAAGATGAAATCCCATGCTGTTGATGGTTCTTGTGCAGGCTCAGAAATACCAAATGAACCCCTACATAACTTCAAAATGAATACAAGTTCTATAAAATGACAATTTCAACTCATAAAAATCAAACCCCCAACTAAAATTCCAGAAACAATACATTCCTATATGTGTGTTACACAAATCTCTCTTACTATTGGATGTAAAATCATCCTTATATGAAGACATGAAATTCCTTTTAGATTTTCTCTTTGGAATAATAAGTAAGTCATATAGAATTTTTTTTCCAAAACTGTGTTGACCTCACTTTTGGTTGAGGTTTAGTTTTTCCTCTTTGGTAGCCTAAGGTCTAGCCATAGGTTTTTCCTATTGAATATTCTTAGAAAACTAGAAAAGGCATGCTCACCACTAGAAATTCCAAACTCTTCTTTACTCAACTTGAAGTTCCACATATTGGTCCTAACCTCTAGCACTTAGTAGGTGGGGTCACTATGAGGGAAACTCAAGAGGAGTCACCCTTAGGACTGCTAGACCTTAAGGTTGACCATGGGTGTTGGTCCGGAGCAAAGGAACTCACTACACTCACTACACTTATCTGCACCGACAATCACTCACAACCCTGAACTCAAATTTCTAGCCTAGGTCCCTTGGTCTTTTGGGATACTCATGTAGATGGTCCCCTAAACCTACTAGCTCTAAGGCTATGGTTTGGCTAACACCACTATATAAAGGACCCAAAATGGGGTTTCCATTGGTCAATGGCTTGTTGTTGATGGTTTGTACCTCAACTCTGCCAAAATACCCATCTTGGCCTTTTACCCCTAAAACACTCCCAAATTACCAAAATACCCCTCTATAACCCAAAATCCCAAAAACTCCCAAAAAATCTCAATAAATCCAAAATATTCTGAATTTTATTTTTCTCAACTACCACATGACCCAATTTGTCCAATTTGACCATCTTTAACCAAAATCCTTAAATTTGCCTTTAAGGGCCCAGATTCCCCAAATTCAACCCAAATGTCCATAAATTTGATGTCAATTGGCCCCAATTGCAATCTAAAACTCCAATTCACCTTTTATATGATCAAAATAAACCAAATCCAAACCTAATTGGCCCATGATTTGAGCCCAATTTTGATTTAGGTCAAAACCCCAATTTTGACCATATGACCTAATCTCACCAAATTGAAACCATAGCCTAGTTAATTAACCCCAATTAATGTTGAAAAATCTTGATAACATTTCTATACATCAAAATCAACCATCAATTAGCTTTGGTGAAGCCTCAAATCCATTTGATTTTGGCCTAAATACAAAATTCCCAAATTTAGCCACAAATTGGCTAAGTTCACCAAATTCATATCCTTAACCTCCAAAGTGGCATCCAATTCATGTTGAAAACTCTTCATGAGGTCTCTATTGACTATTTACAATAATAAATTTTGACTTAGCCCAAGGCTAAACCAAGCTAGACGCAAGCCTAGCCCAACATGTCCAAATTGATTAAATTTCAAAATTCCCTCAAATTGATTCTGCAATTGAACTCAAAACCACTTCCATCCTTCACGAATAAAACCAAGACTTGGTCATTTGCACCCATTTGGACCCATGCACTAAATGTGACCTAACCACCCTAAAGTCACCAAATTAACTCCACCCCAGCCATTAGTTTGACTTAGTGACCAGTCCAAACACTATGAAACCACCTAAATCATTCCATGTTCCAAAGGTCCCCCAAATTAAGAGATATTATTTCAAAAAATGCATGTGCTTAAGATATCCTTACCAATATTAAGTATTATTGCACTAAATTGCTGTGACATATTCCCCTGGGTTCCCTGAGCTCTTAGCCACCTCCCCCTGGCCGACCGACCAGTGTAGTGGCCGGAAAAGCTCAAAACCAAGAGCCACCCCCATGGCGTCTCACCCAAAATCAAACCTAGAGGCCAGCTCATCCAAATCAAATTGAAGAACTCCTCTGCCCTCCACCTAAGCACCACAATGCACATAAACTTGTGCATTGAGAGCCACCCCATGGCCATTTTTATAAAATCTCACCTCCAAGGCCATAGTAGGTGTGCTAAATTTTTCTCAAAGAGAGCCTCACAAATCACTCGCAAAGCTTCCTTGAGACCTCCACAACCCGTTCCAATCACTCTGCTGCCTTGATTCCCTCTGTATAACCCTAATTTTGAGCTTAAAAATTAGGGCAGAAACAGGACATCTCTCGTCGTCCGATCATGCACGGGATGAATTTCAAGTCCATTTGATTCATAAAATATTTTTAATTAATTAAACACTGTTTGCGATCATTTGATTCTCCATGCACATTGATACATCACCTTGGCTTGAAATTTTGGCATGTTGTAGCATCTGTCAAGGGAAATATCCTCTGATTTCTCTAAAGTTAGAGGAGGTTCCTATACAGAGATCCATATTTTTCAAGTTCTTGCAAATTATTTCCTTAAAATAATCATAAAAATTAGCATATTGATTAGAAAATTCTAAGAAAATTTTGAAAGGTCCACCATGACCAAAAAGCTTTTGAAAATAATTTCATGGGTCAAGTCATTTAAAATGCACTTAAATTTTACAAACACTAAAGCACTAAAATAATTAATTTTGGAAAATATAAATATTTAAATGACTTGATTTTTTATCTCCACTGTGGTTTATGATCCAGAGAACTCACTATAAAAATTTTAAAATATTTTGAATTCATTTGATAACTTAAGTTGATTTTTAAAGATAAATACCACTTTTGATACTTAAATGATTTTTAAAAATCAAAATATAACTTAAAAAATTATGAAAATTAGTTTTTTAAGTTCTCAGTGATTAGGGATATTTTATAAAAATAAAATAAATTTTAGAATAAAAACTTGATTTCTAGCCTATTTTAAATATTTAAAAAATTCATAAAAAACACAAAAATAACAAAATTCACGAAAATGCTCTAAATTGCTTCCTAATGACTTAGGAACAATTAGAATATATTTTTTTTATTTTCTAAATAAAGATATTGAATTTCAAAGCTTAAAAATAAATTTTTAAAGACTAAAAATGAGTTTTCACTAAAATAATTCCAATAAATCAAAGAAAAAACAGAAAAAATATGAAATTTGCTCCTCCAGGTTCTCTAACCTCCTTCGAATTCTATAATAAAATATTCCAAATTTGAACCAATCCCCTTTCACACCTCTACGTCTGATTTCATTGAAAAGTCATACACTTTGAAATTCCTTGAAGATAATATTTCCTGATTTTTATCAAGAGTCTTCTTAAGTGACTTTGTTCATTTAAGATGTAATTCACTATAGAGGCTTGCCCTTATAGGAAGCATGTCCAAACCTAGCTTAATATAAACCCTATTTAATCCCTTATATTAAATAGGGGAACTTGTCGGCAAATACAAATGTTTCACATACCAAATAGACGTCATATTTTCCTTAGTTTATTTGATCGAGCCTCATCCTCAAGTCTTGTGTTTGTCCTTCGGGATAGATACAGGATTTGAGGTACATCCCTCTTTCATTTTTAACTATGAAAAATATGGGGATAGTTTAATATCATACTTCAACATTCTTCCAAAGCGGGCGACGGGATTTCAATTTCGGCGACCGACAACTTCTTACGGGCAACTCCCCATAAACCCCCAAAATAGCGCCGACAGCTTATGGTAACACCTCTGGGAAAAAAAATTTCTCTCCATACAAATCAGGAAATATTATCTCCACACATCAATAATGTGTCTATGCCCCTCTTGGATCAAATTACCCTTCTTCCGTTGACATAATTTACCCATTTCTGTCTTGAGAATGTACAATCAACTCCTTGGACTTCAGGACTAGCTGTTCAACCACTTTTGAACAGAGGGGTTCAAAAGGCCATTAAGGACTCTTTAAATTTTTATATTTGGTCGGATCTTCGATAAGTGCGTCGGTGGACTAGTTCCAACTGAGCATTTTCTGCCACTAATTGGGTCCCGCACTGGGTCCCAAAATATTTTGCATCTCCCTTACAATTTTGATTTGTTATTCCGCAAATTAAACCAAATCTTGTTGTATTACACGCACTTTGAAACTTTCTTGCGTTAATTAAATTTTACACCTCTTAATTTTTCTTAAACTAAATTTTGAAGACCCATAAATTAAGACCCGCCCGGTCTACAGATCAACCTCTATTTTCAGTACTTGCACTAAAGATTACGAGGTTTCTGGCCATATAGCTAACCCTAAGATTTTTTATTTTTAAAGCCTGCTACAATGGCCTACTTGATGCTGACCTTTTTGTGCAACCTGCCGACAAGTCACGAAGCCAGCAACATCGCTCCTACTATCAAATTTGGAGCCGGATTCGAAGATCTCGAGGTCACCGTCGGGAAAGCCCTGTTTGTGGTAATGAAGATCGCTGCTCTTAAAATATAAGAACCGTCTGTAGAATTCAGTTTGAACTGCCTTCAAGACTTCCATGCCTGCAAGAAGGCTAAACCTGCTGCCGCCACAACATCCACCAACCCTGCTAGCCCCGCAGCTGCTAAGGGGAAAGAAGTGATGATCATTGAAGATCTGACTGAAGGATTAACCATCCCGCCACCCGTGTTTGAAATTAGGTCAAGCTCAAGGACTGTACGACTTACCCAAATTCAAAGTAGGAACCGAAATAGAAGAGTTTGGAGGGCCATTAAAGCCCAGGCTCTCAAGGAGACACCCTTTGAGGAGGAACCTCATCAAGATGAAGAAGTATTATCGGAAATTTATCCAATCCTACGAGGGAGTAGATTCCATCCTCTGACAAATACTGATGGATACGAGAGTATCCGGAGGATCGCTGCCGCATTACCATTACTTCATGGACCGGTGAGGAGGAAAAGAATTTCACTCATATCACTCAAGTTAGCGCAATTTTCAGAAGGCTTGCTACCAAAGAAGGATGTTCAGTTAGCGAGTTACTTAAACAAGTGGGAGATGCAATTTCTCCTCATATGAAGCAGGAAATTTTGAAGGGCTTCAAATCTGCCAAACAATCCCGTAAGACGACTAGAGTGCCACCTACTCGCATCCCCATTTGGTTCCTTTTAGGGAACAGAGTTGATACCTCAGTGATTACTACTGATCATACTGCCACCAGGACCACAGGTTGTTGACCGGTTAAGTCGAAACTGGGTCCAAGGATCTTACTCGTCAATCCTGCAATCCTAGAGATAAAGACAAAGCGATTACCTGACACTGTAGCCAGTCTACACCATGGGGAGGATACCTTCCCTCGACATACCAATGTTTTTATAAAGATGCCCCGTCCTAGACATCATCATCGAAAAAGAAGAGGGTATGGGTACCCAAGGTCGCTGCACCGATACAGTTCAGTGAGCTTACAGGACAAGAAGTAAAGTCAGTGCCTGAAATATCTGACATCGTCGCGACAATAGACAGCGAGATGGAGGAACAAGTAGAGGATATCCACCAAGGTCCTCTAGATCTTAAAGCAATCATGGAATCAATATTTGAAGAGAACGTTGAGAAACTAAGGATTGAGATTTCAGAGTTAGCTCGAGAGCACAAAGTTTCCATCAATAGTGACAATGAAGATTTTGATTACAATGATTACCTGGAGGAGGATTTCATGGATGTCCATGTGATCGAAACTAGAGCTACCACATCTGAGTGCGAGGCTCAACCTCACATCAAAGAGAACGCCGTATATGAGCTGCGTAGGGGTATCCTCCTAAGGGATGAGCAAGTCAATCTACTGGAGAAAAGAATAGAAGAGATGGCTACAACTATGATCACCATGGCCAACATTCAGGGCCAATCACAAGCACCAAGATTGGCTTCTCCAGAGATAAATCATCCAGAAATCATACACATCACAGATGAAAGAAGAGAGGCTACTTCAGCGGCCAAAGATGAACAACCAAAGAAAGATTCTCCATCAGGTGCCATGCCGGAAAAGGAATTCAAGCAAATGGTTGAACAAGTGCGGGACACCTTAGCCCAATCCAAGGGCGGTGCATCAATTTTAAAGGGTAGACCTTACCTAAAGGAATTCGATGTCGTACCTTTCCCCAAGGGTTTTGTGGCCCCAAACTTCATGATATTCGACGGGACTGGAAATCCCAGATAGCACATAGCATATTTCCAAGCCAGTTGTGGTAACACGAGAAATAATGAAGTTTTACTCTGCCAGTAATTCGTCAGTAGCTTGTCAAGAATTGCCTTCGACTGGTACGATGACTTGCCCAATGGGTCAATTAAAATATTTTCTGAGTTGGAAAAACTATGTGTGAAAAGATTTGTCGGGGCACAACATCATGTGTCTATTGGAGAGCTCATGATGGAGAAGCAAAAGCCCAACAAAACTTTCACAGACTATATTTTAAGGTGGAGAAACCTTAGCATGAAATGTGAACCTCAACTACAGGAACATCAAACAATTGAGATTCTACTCAAGAGCATTCATGGGCTAGTAGCTTTCATGCTTAAGGGATTCACCATCAAATCCTTCGAGAAGCTACTCAGTAAAGCCAATAGTCTTCGAGAGGAGATTAAGCCATGGAGCCACATGAAAAGGCTAAGCTGGCCAAAGTGTTCGAAAAGAAATCAAGAGTAGTGGCGACCGTCAACAAAGGAAAGCAGCCAATAAGGATATATGCAGAAGAACATCACCAGTCTTTATCACAATACTCTCAGAAACAGAGCAGTCAATCCAACCAACGGCCGCGTCAGGAGGGATCACCTCAAACAATGGGTAAAAGAATGTCCCTGTTAGAGTGACAGAAAGTTTTGTATTCTTTCAAGGATGAAGCCATACCTAAAATATTCAAAAGACTGGTGAAGAATCCATAGTTCAAACTACCAATTTCAAAGAAACCCGAAGAGGTGGATAAGAAGAATGAACCAAATTATTGCCCATACCACCGATTGCTTGGGCACACTATAGACAAGTGTTTCATCTTTAAGGACTGGCTCAAGAAGAACCTCAAGGAAGAGAACATTACAATCCCGAAAGAATATTTAAGAGAACCTGAAAACGGTTCCATAAACATAATTTCGGCCGAGCCAATCTCCCCAATTGATCTGTATGCCGAAATAGATGGATGGGGTACAACTTGGGATAAGCTCAAGAAGGTCCTTAATCAAATATAGGATTCATCAAAACAAGTTTCTACAAATATTGAAGAAGAATGGAAAGAGGTTTTGAGGAGATCGTCCAAGAAGATACTGAACAAGATACAGTCTGCATCAAAACAAGCCTCCATTCAGAGTCCGCAACATATCGAGCCCGAGATGAAGGTTGTACCAGGAGATCAATCATCGTCAAGGATAAAGAATAAGAAAAAGAAAAGTGTCACTGTGAAGATTGATAGCACGGGGGGTAGGATAGGGGTTGCCTCTTCTAGATTGGTTGTCTCAGATTTGGGGAAGAAAATCCTCAAACCCTTGACTTTGTGTGATTATCTTTTTGTCCCTCCGGGGTCTTATGAATGTAATGATTATGATTTTGGCTAAGTTTTGACTGTTTCTAGTGATAACGTAACTGAAAATGACCGATCTAGCTGTGATCTCGATCCTCAAAATGATCTTCAAATCATACTCGAGTCTGATGAACTCGTTGTCAAGTCCAAAGAAGACATAAAAAATATCGCTTACGACGGCACCGATAACAAGGAGCCAATTCTCGAGCATCATGGTATACCGCTTGCCATCAATAAATCTTTTCGAACCAAATTGAAGAACTCGTAATAACCACTAAATTTCATATCATTGACGCTGAGACCTCTTTTAACGCTCTACTGGGTCGATCATGGATTCATGAGCAAATATGGTTCCATCATCTCTACACCAGTGCATCAATTACCACAAAGATGGTCAATAAAATTGCATCAAGGGAGACCTACAACCATTTTCAGTGCATGAAGGTTGTATCCATGAAGATGCTGCCTACTACGAGCCTCCAAAGAAGACCGTATTCTCACACAATTTTGACAAATAAAAATGAAGATTCAGAAGAATCACAAAGAGCAGGCCAAACAACTCCGCTTTAACAACCTTCTATCACTTCCTTACAATGAGTTGGTGGAGGTTCTTCTAGTTCACGCACTTGAGATCAAGGCCGGGGACATGGATGAGGAAAGATCAATTTGTTTGTTGAACGGACTAGACCAACTATCAACATTGGTTATGAAGACAGTTCTGAAGATGAAAAAATGATGATAAAGCAGAAGAAACCTCAGTACGAGATATCCCTAGAAGATACAGAGAGGAATGAATATGAAAAAATGTATGATCGGATAAACCATTAAGTGAATACTATAACTCTTACTCTGATTCTCCCTCAAAAGGTAGAGAGTTTAGAGGTCAAGAAAATTCATAGTGTTGGTTCAAAGCCGATCAAATTTTACCGTGCTTCTACCTCTACTGAGCTTGTAAAACATGTAAATTTGGATGTTGATTCTAATTAATTGAAGGAATTGCCTTTTGGGTACTTCTCGCCTTGTGTTAAAAAGTTAATTCAATAAGGAAACTTACAAAAACAAATGACAAAAGATAAATTTCAACTTTTTGAAAAACTATGGAATGCTAAAAGTTGAACTCCTAATTCAAAAGAAGGTCTCAGATTTGCTACAGTCGGACCAGTCGATGATTCTGAATTTTGCATGGTTGTTACTAGTAAGTCAGAAGAGGATTGCCTCGATGGAGAGGATGACTCTACTGATCAACCAATAGATGATGCTCCGCCAGAATTTGAGGAGGAAATTAAATCTACTATTGATGAATTGAAAGAGCTTAACCTTGGGACTGAAGAACGAGCACGACCTACATTTATAAGTTCTCTACTTGATGATGAAGAATCTATAGAATTGGTCAAACTATTAACATAATTCAAAGATTGCTTTGCATGGAGCTGCGATGAAATGTCAGGATTGTCAGCAGAGGTTGCAGTCCATAAACTTGGGGCGGACAAGAATATAACCCCAGTAAAACAAGCTCTCAGGAGGATGCGCTTTGAAATAGAACAACAAGCCATCGCTGAAATGAAGAAATTGATAGATGTCAACTTTGTGAAAGATGAGTAGTATCCCATATAGTTAGCCAACATTGTACCACTTAAGAAGAAAAATGGACAGATCCGCATTTTTGTCAAATTCAGAGATTTGAATAAGGCATGTCCAAAATACGAGTTTACACTACCTATATCAGAGATGATGGTGGATATCGCTTCAACACATGAAATTTTCTCCTTCATGGACGGATCATCGGGAAACAATCAAATCAAGATGGCTCTCGAGGATGCAGCATATACAGCTTTCAGAACACCGATTGGAATTTTCTGCTACATAGTGCTGTCATTTGGCTTAAAGAAAATGCACTCTACTACTTGAGTCATCTTCTAATACTGACGGAGATAAGGTATGTACCTATTGAGAAGCATTGTCTGACGTTTTTTTTGCCGCCAAAAAGGTTAGACATTACATGCTTTCTCATAAGATTACCCTAATCTCGAAAGTTAATCCATTGTAATATCTGGTGACCCAACCATCGCTCTCTGGATGTTTAGAAAGATAGTTAATGATCTCATTGCAATTTGATATAACTTTTATTCCCCTTCGTGCTACCAAGGGATAGATACCAGCAGACTTTCTCGTTGCACACCCACTGCCAGCTGGGTCCTCTCTCAACGACGAGTTACCAGATGAGAAAATACTACAAATGGAATTTTCTATTGCGTAGCACTGAAAAATGTACTTTGATGGCGCTTCATCAGCCAGGAAAGACAAAGGATCAGGCACAATTATACCAGGAAAAGTGGGGGCTGGATTGATCTTTATCATGCCCGAAAAGGGTATGTTGAGGTTCTCATACCATCTGACAAAATCGTGCACCAACAATGAAGTAGAATTTGAAGCTTTAATCACTGTATTGGAATTGACAATCTCAATGGATATAACAAACATTGTCATTTTTTGTGACTCTCAACTTGTCATTCAGCAAGTCGTCGGAAAATAGAAAATTCTGAAACTAAGATTAGCAGAGTACCATCAGTACACAATGAAGCTCTTGGAGCAAATTCCTGAGGTGACTTTCTACCAGATTCCTCAGGGAGATAATACATATGCCGACGCTCTAGCAAAACTTGCTAAGGAAATGGCATGTCCCCCGAAGGATTTCATCGAAGTCACGGTGCAAGGATGCCGAGTCCAGTCTCAAAACAACTTCAAAACTCTACACAAGGTTGGAAAAGAAGAAACAATAAATACAGTTGCAGAAATCAATGAAGATTGGCGCAAGCCATTAATAGAATATTTACATGTTGGAAAGCTGCCAATAGACAAGTCTGAGGCGCATCACATCACAAGGAGGGCTATGTCTTACGCTCTGGTAGGAAATGTTCTCTACAGAAGATCATTCGACCAGATGTAGCTACGGTGTTTGAGCAGAGCCGAAAAACAGAATATTGTCAAAAAAGGACATGTCAGATTGTGTGGTGCTCACCAATTAGGGCCAAAAATGAAAATGAAGATCAAAAGACTCAGGTATTATTAGCCAGCAATGATGTCCGATTGCTTGGATACAGTAAGAAGATGTCACCAATGCCAAGTGCATGGGGTGGTCTTACACCAGCCTCTGAATGTGCTACACCCAATTATTGCCTTGTGGCTATTCGAGTGTTGGGGCACGGACATAATAGGTCCGATAGACCCTCCATCTTCCAGAGGACACAGGTTTATATTTGCCACTACAGATTACTTCTCCAAATGAGCAGAGGCAGTACCGTTCTGTGAGGTTACGTCACAGCACGTCCTTCAATTTTTTGAAAGCCAAATCGTCTACCGTTTCAGAGTACCACGAAGAATAATCCCAGAGCAAATGGTCTAGCTGAAGCTTTCAACAAGACACTAGTACAAATTTTGAAGAAAACACTGGATGAAAACAGAAGGGATTGGCACAACAAACTATTAGAAGCCTTGTGGGCCTACCAGACGACTTTTAGAACTCCCACTTGGTGTACACCCTATATGCTCGTGTATGGGTCCGAGGCCGTGCTACCGCTAGAATTCCATACACCATCTCTCAGAGTCACCGTTGCCAACCAACTCACAACAGAAGAAAGTGCAAAACTTAGACTTGAAGAACTGGACAGTCTCGAGAGAAAATGTGTAGAGGTGCAACAACATTTGGAGCTTTACGAGGCGAAGATGGTACAAGCCCATGATAAATTGGTCCACCCAAGGACATTTAAAGTTGGTGACCTTGTGCTTGTGCTCAAAAGACCTATTCTTGCATGCTTCAAAATAGGTGGAAAATTCGAGCTAACTTGGGAGGGACCATTTGTCATTGAGAAGGTCTACAGAGGAGGAGCCTACTAGTTAGACTTCCAGGACGAAAGACTCATGTTACCGATAAATGGACGATACCTGAAAACTTATTACGCAACCTGATGTTACTCAATGTCGCTTGCCTCTGCTTTCTTTGAAACATTGAAACTTTGATTATTTTAGGGTTATCTATGTGGCCAAATGTCTATGACCGAATCCAAATTTTGTAATTAACCTCATTATAATGAAAATTTTGAGAAATTTTTTTTTAACTTCATACGTTCTCTTTTCTACTTTTGATTTTAAACACCCTACTAAATTAAACGGTACTCACACTTAAAATGAATAATCCTCCTCACCAAAACAAACTAAAATTTACTTTAATAAATACTTTATTTTGTTCTTGTTCATGCAAAGCTTCGGCCCACTGGCGTTTTTTTCTGTCGTTTGCAGAAAAATGTCAGGACAAAGGCTGATCTTTGCCTTCCAGGACGGCTGGAACCTCGCACTGAATGAGGAGATGGCGCCACAAAGAGGTGTCATAGATTTCAATGTGGATTTCAACCAAGTTGATATGGACTACGAGGGTTCTCTAATGGATGTAGTCAGCTGTAAAGGATAGACGGGACTGCCTTCACTGATGAGGGTAACCACTCAAGACAATGTGTCACGCAAAGGAAAAAATGTGATAGCGGAACGAGATCCGATGGTGGGGCCCAGCCGTCTGCCCTCCATGGTAGCTACTCCAGCAAGGGACCTGAAAGCTGCCTGTAATGAATGACTACCGAATACTCCGCTCCACAAGACAACACAGAAATGCCAGTTGAAAGAAGCAGAAAGCTTTTCTGCGACAGGAATGCAAACGCCAGATAAACGTGAACAATTTTTTTACCCACATTCCTGAGGGACATATTTACGACCCAGATCTAAGAGAAACTTCTGCCAGCCTGCCCACTACGGATGAAGAGTCAAGATTTGTGACACAATCAGATGTGCTCCCAGTTCCAGATATCTTATGCAAGGGTTGTCCAACATGCAATGTTGAGGTACCAGCCGGGACATCAGTCATGGGAGCATTTGTAGAATGCCCGGATTGTAACGTTCTGCATTTACAACACTTCAGTACATTGGAAGAATACACTTCAAGTACTAACAGGTCACAGACTTCAGACTTTACGACATATGAGCCATATATCCAGCTGGGGATAGATCAGCATGTACCGTGGAGCCCAGGGTCATACATCCCACTAGAGGCTGAATCTCATGTTCCGGATCGACCAACAACAGTGACAGCTGCCAACCCCTGCGATGGTAGAATACTACAAGATAAGCAGAGTAAATAAAATAGAATTCGAGTTTTATGAAGAAATTTAGGGAAAGTTCGTCAATATACTAGAAGGCCTAGCACTATACACCAGGGTTTTCTCTAAGACTGATGAAAGAAGCATTCTGGACTGCATCTTCGATTTAAGAGGCAGAGGCCGAGCAGGCCTTCTCATGGAAAGAACATATTTTGAGCCAAAGAAATGGATTAGGGGAAAGGGAAGAATCACCATCCAATGCGGCTGTTG
The DNA here is from genome assembly GCA_003013225.1 of Phalaenopsis aphrodite. NCBI lineage: Eukaryota > Viridiplantae > Streptophyta > Magnoliopsida > Asparagales > Orchidaceae > Phalaenopsis > Phalaenopsis aphrodite. The sequence goes on from NEWO01000632.1 coordinate 272,639, forward strand.
CTACAACTTTACGAACGACAGGTAGGAGAATCCGTCTGGGATCCTCAGATACGACCAAGTGGATCCATTGCCACCAATGATAAAATTGATGATCAAGAGAATGGTCAAGTGAAATATTCTACATGCTACTTGCATTCCCAACAATTGAATCATTAACATTTATGAAGAAGGTGATTACATTCCCCCACACATTGATCGTCATGATTTTGTGAGGCCTTTCTGCATGGTCTCGTTCATGAGTAAAAGCAATATTCTATTTGGGAAAGAAATTGATATCATTGGCCCTGTTGAATTCAGAGGTTCTATGGAGATTCCTCTTTCTGTCGGTTCAGTACTTGTTCTCAAGGGCAACGGTGCAGATGTTGTCAAACATTGCATTCCAAGAGTGCGACACCGTAGGGTATCTATGACTTTCCGCAGGATGGATGATAGTAAAATGTTGTATGGATTCCAGCAAGACCCAGAACTGGAGGAGTTATTTCCGTACGAGCTGTGAGAATGTTTTACCTCTAAGTACATGCGAAGTGAACTCTTATCCTGGAGCATGACTTAGAAGTTCTGCTTGATCAGAAACTCAACATACCTGGTACAGAGGGTTCACTTGCTTTCTTTTAACTACATGACATGTATCTAATATATTCAGTCTACGATGTGTTCACAACATGAGATGATTCTCAATGTATTTCGACATGGAATATATAATGTACCTTTTATGGCGTTAGCGTATGTCTGATTTATGACATCTCTTCCGGAGAAAATTAATGGAAATTTCTCTCAAATTGAACCTTTTTTTCAGTTGCCTTTTTGTGTGATGGATGGAAGCCGCGAACAATGCGATGGTTCATAATTTCAATTAAGAAAGAATGAAACAACAAATCTTTAACAATAAATAAAACATAAATGAAAAATTATCACAAATGAGTAAATAACATAATAAATTTCTTTTGAAAATCAACCAATTAAAATTAAAACTTTAAAAACATATTTTGAAAATTTAAATGTGATAAAAACAACAAGAAAATAAAATAAACCTGTTGAGTAGATTCTTCCATTTTTGGAATTTCCTACTCTTTGTGCACACAGAACAACCATCGTTATCTACACTAACTCTCTGCACAAAAACTCGCAAAGCTCTACAAATCTTCTACAAAATTAGCCTTTCCACATGATATGCTTTTGTTAATTTAACACCCCAAGCTCTTTGTAAATTTCAATTCTCACATCTTAGAATTGTTACCTACATTTCAATTCTCACATCTTCGAATTGATACCTACATTTCAATTCTCACATCTTTGAATTGATACCTACATTTCAATTCTCACATCTCAGAATTGATATACATTTCAATTCTCATTTTCACATTTTTGATTCATTACATTCGAGGGCATTCCTTACATTCCAACACTCTCTTTTGAGAATTGACATGCATTTCAATTCCCATTCCCGAATCAGTCCTACATTTCTGATTCATTAGATTGGAGGTCGGTCCTTACATTTTGAAACTATTTTTTGAGAATTGACTTACATTTCAATTATCATTTCCGAATCAGCCCTATATTTCTAATTCATTACATTTGAGGCCGGTCCTTACATTCTGACACTCCCTTTTGAGAATTGATATACATTTCAATTCTTATTTTCATATTTCTGATTCATTGTATTCGAGGTCGGTCCTTACATTCCAACACTCTCATTTGAGAATTGACCTACATTTCAATTCTCATTCCTGAATCAGTCATACATTTCTGATTCATTACATTTGAGGTCGGTCCTTACATTTCGACACTCTCTTTTAAGAATTGACTTACATTTCAATTTTCATTTCTGACTCAGCCCTATAATTCTGATTCATTACATTAGAGGCCGGTCCTTACATTCCGACACTCCCTTTTGAGAATTGATATACATTTCAATTCTCATTTTCATATTTCTGATTCATTATATTCGAGGTTGGTCCTTACATTCAGACACTCTCTTTTGAG
>NEWO01000632.1:275311-298334 GCA_003013225.1 Phalaenopsis aphrodite
CTGATTCATTACATTCCAGGTCGGTTCTTACATTCCGACACTCTTTTTTGAGAATTGATATACATTTTAATTCTCATTTTCATATTTTTGATTCAATACATTCGAGGTCGGTCCTTACATTCTGACACTATCTTTTGAGAATTGACCTACATTTCAATTCTCATTTTTGAATTAGCTTTATATTTCTGATTCATTACATTCAAGGTCAGTCCTTACATTCTGACTCTCTCACTCTTTTTGAATTGATATCTAAATTTCAACTCCTACCTCAAGGTCAGTTGTTACAAACAGACTCCCATCCTTTGGAAATTTTTAAAATTTCATAATTCAAAGTCCACTCTCCAATCCCCATCGAGAGTCCCTACTTCTTGACTTGATTAAACACTCACCTACTAATTCCCTAGCAGAAACAAATCACACACACAACTCGATGCGTACTTCCAAGTCTGTTGACTTAAGAGTTTGTATTGGTTTTTGTTGATCTCGTTGGTCAACGCTAATACGTGTTGTGTGCTTGCCCAGCACACCACACCTAGTGGGGATCCATTTGTTAACCTCACTTTTGGTTGAGGTTTAGTTTTTCCTCTTTAGTAGCCTAAGGTTTAGCCATAGGGTTTTCCCATAGGCTATTCTTAGAAAACTAGAAAAGGCACCCTCACCAATAAAAATTCCAAACTCTTCTTTACTCAACTTGAAGTACCACATATTTGTCCTAACCTCTAGCACTTAGTAGGTGGGGTCACTATGGGGGAAACTCAAGATGAGTCACCCTTAGGACTGCTGGACCTTAAGGTTGACCTTGGGTGTTGGTCTGGAGCTACAACACTCACTACACTCACTACACTTATCTGCACCCACAATCACTCACAACCCTGAACTCAAATTTCTAGCCTAGGTCCCTTGATCTATTGGGATACTCATGTAGATGATCCCCTAAACCCACTAGCTTAAGGGCTATGGTTTGGCTAAGACAACTATATAGAGGACCCAAAATGGGGTTTCCATTTTTCCATGGCTTGTTGGTGATGGTTGGTACCTCAACACTACGAAAATACCCATCTTGGCCATTTACCCCTAAAACACCCCCAAATTACCAAAATACCCCTCCATAACCCAAAATCCCAAAAATTCCAAAAATTACTAGAAAATCTCAATAAATCCTAAATATTCCCTATTTCATTTTTCTTAACTACCACATGACCCAATTTGGCCAATTTGACCATCCTTAATTAAAATCCCCAAATTTTCCTTTAAGGGCCCAAATTCCGAAAATTCAACCCAAATGTCCATCAATTTGATCTCAATTGGCCCCATATGCAATCCTAAACTCAAATTAACCTTTGATATGATCAAACAAAACTAAATCTAAGCTTAATTGGCCCATGATTTGAGCCCAATTTTGAATTAGGTCAAAACCCCAATTTTGACCATATGACCTAATCTTACCAAATTGCACCCATAGCCTAGTCAGTTGATCCCGATTAATGTTGAAAAATACTGATAACATTCCTATACATCAAAATTAACCATCAATTGGCCTTCTTGAAGCCTCAAATCCATTTGATTTTTGCCTAAATCCAAAATTCCCAAATTTAGCCCCAAATTGGCTAAGTCCCAAATTTCATCCAATTGATATCCTTAACCTCCAAATTGGCATCCAATTCATGTTGAAAACTCTTCATGAGTCATCCTATATGTCCTTGATTTTTGTAAGGCTAATTTTCTCATTTATATTAAATTTTGTAATTATTTCTAAAATATTTATAGAAATCAAGAAATTGGAATATAAAATTAAAAATGTTTATTTCCTTTAGTTCATCTTCAGTCGATTTAATATATTTTTCAAATTCTGGCGATGCATCTTCGATTGCAATGCCAAATGCTTTCTCATAATCAAGTTTTTCAGTGAAAACTAGGCAAAACTTTGTGTCATCTAAAGGTTCTAGAGTACCAAACTCGATGCCTTCTTTAGAGTTATGGTTTAGTTTACTGTTATTCCATAATTTTTCAAAAAGATAAGATTCATGTAATGACCATTACATTGCTATCAAACCATTCTGAGTAAATTTTTTAATAGACGTGGAATAAACTTCAAAAGGAATTTTATTAATTCTGTAAGATTTTCTTCTTTAAGTTCTACATTTGTCTTGGAACTAGAAGAAGAAGAACCAATTCAAAATTTTTAGGGTTTTCTATCATCATTATATACTTCATTAACCACTAAATTCTCAATTTTTAATGAAGAAATTAGAGTTAGGGTCATAGTGTGTGACCAAACAAAATTATGTTGAGATTTTCGTACCTATTTTATACTATTTTTGATGATATTACACTTTAAAGAAAGGTTTTTTTGATGTTTTGTTGGAGGAATGATGAATTAGGGTCATTGGAGCTAAAATATGCAAAAAAGAGAAAATTTGGAGTTAAAAGGACAAAAATGTGAAGAATTGAACTAGAGCGCCAACGGCGAGCCCAACGGTGCCGACGACAGATTTTTCCTGAGACTCCAGAATTAATTCACTTAGAAGGCCCGCCGATGGCGCCCTCGAGGCCGCCTATGGTGAGCTTGGCGATTATGTCCAACAAAGCATTCGATGAGGATGAATTTTGGATGGTTACTTAGGCAACTCTTGGGAAAACTCATCCACAACTTTAAAAAAAGATGTTGGCCAAAAATGGAAGAAGAGTTATCTAAACTCCTAACCTCTCTTACAAAAATTCAAGTTATATCTAAACTAACACCTCCTACTAATGTAAGAGAGGTTAGGAGTTTTCTTGAACATGTTGGTTTTTACCGGCGTTTTATTAAAGATTTTTCAAAAATTACTAAACCTCTATGCCATCTTTTAGAAAAGGATAAGAAATTTGAATTTATTGAAAGCTGTTTAAATGCCTTTGAGTTATTAAAGGAAAAATTAATCACAGCCCCTATTATAGTTTCACTTAATTGGGAGAAATCATTTGAACTGATGTGTGATGCTAGTGATTATGCTATTGGAGTTGTCCTTGAACAAAGGTATGAAAAGATTTTTAAAGTTATCTACTACACTAGTAAAACTCTTAATGATGCTCAAATTAACTATAATGTTACTAAAAAAGAGTTACTGGCAATTGTGTATGCTTTAGACAAATTTAGATCTTATTTCATTGGAGCTAAATGTGTTGTGCACACTGATCACTGTACTATTAAATATCTGATGCAAAAGAAGGATGTAAAACCAAGGTTAATTAGATGGATACTTTTGATGCAATAATTTAATCTTATGGTTATTGATAGAAAGGGAATCGATAATCAAATTGCTAATCATTTATCAAGGCTAGAAAATCATGAATTATCTAAAATCAACAATGAAATTACAGAAAATTTCCCTGATGAACAACTTTATAATATTAATGAGTGGAAAATACCATTGTATGTTGATATTGTTAACTATATTGTAAGTGATGTTTTGCCACCTATGCTGACACTCCAACAACAAAGGAGATTCATTCATGATGCTAAAACATATTTTTGGGATGAGCCTTATTTTATATAAACAATGTAAGGATCTTATTATGAGGAGATGTGTACCTTATGAAGAAACTGAGCTAATCATTTAGAAATGTCATGATTCTGAATTTGAAGGACATTTTGGGATTAATAAAGCTGCTTATAAAATTTTACAAGCTAGATTTTATTGGCCCACTATCTTTAGAGATGCTTATAGATACATAAAAACGTGTGATCGATGTCAACGAGTAGGCAATATATCTAGAAGAAATGAAATGCCTCTGAATTTCATGTTAGAAGTTGAAATCTTTGATGTTTGGGGATTAGATTTCATGGGACCATTTATTCCTTCATTTGGGAGATTATATACATTAATTGAAGTAGACTATGTTTCTAAGTGGATTGAAGCACAAGCTTTACCTTGTTGTGATGCTAAAAGTGTTTCAAGTTTTTTAATGAAAAATATTTTCACTAGATACAGAATGTCTAGAATGATTATTACTGATGGAGGATCCCATTTTAAAAATAAATACATTCAGAGACTGGCAGAAAAATTTAATATTATTCATAGAATCTCTACTGCCTATCATCCACAAACTAGTGGGTTAGCTGAAGTTTCTAATAAAGAGATTAAACAAATACTTGAAAAGAATGTAAACCCTAGTAGAGTAGATTGGTTCACTAGACTAGATACAACATTATGAGCTTACAAGACTGCTTATAAAACTTCTATTAGAATGACTCCTTACAGATTGATTTTTAGAAAGACTTGTCACTTACCAGTAGAATTGGAGCATAAAGCATATTGGATGATTAAAGAATTCAATTAGAATTTGAAAGATGCTCGCAAGAAGAGATTGTTACAATTAAATGAAATGAAGAATAAAGAAATGAATCTTATGATAATGACATAATTTATAAGGACAAACTAAAGTTATGGCTTGATTGGAAGATTAACCAGAAGAACTTTGAACCAGGACAAGAAGTTTTGCTTTACAATACTAGGCTGAAGTTATTTCCTATGAAATTGAAATCTCGTTGGTTAGGACACTTTACTGTGACTCAAGTTTATACTTACGGAGCTATTGAGATTGAAGATCAGAAGACTGGAAATAGATTTAAAGTGAATGTACACAAATTAAAACCGTATTTTGAGGGCAAAAGACCAAATTTTAAATGGTTTTAATGATCAACCAACGTGAATAACACCTAAATATGTCGGGCTGATGACGTTAAACCAAGCGCTTTATGGGAGGAAACCCATAAGTATCTTTACTTTTATTGCAATTATAGTAGTTTTTAGTTGAAATTTTTTTTAGTTTGTGGTAGTATTGAGCTCTACTACTCTTATATACCCTTGAAACATCATAAAAATTGGATCCATAGAGAAACATTGGAACGCATTCAGACCAGAGCGAAACTGTGCAATTTTTTCCTTGGGTGCTAACAGTGCCCTTAATGTCACTAATGGCTGGTTTTTTCTGAGAATCCAGACAATTAATTACAAAAGGCTTGCCAACAGTGTCCTCGACCCCGCCGATGGCGAGACTGGTGAGATGGCGGTTTCTGGAGTTTGAATGGCTGTTTTTGGTGGTTTTTGAGCAGGAATCACCTCTTTTAAACTCCCAATTTTGATTCCTAAGTTCATATTTCCCCCAAAAATGAAGTGAAACTCCACCAAATTCATTCCTATGGCGTCCAACTCCCCTGATAATCCCAGACTGCGAGTGTTCAATCGAAGAAAGTTGAATAGTGCGGAAGCACAACGAATCTTTAACAAGGTACTGCCAAAGAAAAGATTAATCAAGGAACGAGGATTCATAAATCATGGATTGAATAACCCCTCTACGACAATGAAGAGATTATAGTGCGACGAAGATGGAAAGTGATGTGCTATACTACCGCCGTCGTGGGTGTTCTTATGGTAAAGGAATTTTGTGCAAATTTGCATTGAATCAATCAGGGAGTCGTTTATGTGCGAGGTAGATGGCTAACTTTCACTCATGCACAGATTAATGAATTATACATGATCAAGAACGTTCCTATCTGCCATTATTCCAACTTCATCCCGATAAGAAACCAGATAAATGGGATTTACCAATATTTAACGGACGAAACTCAAAGATTGGGAAATGAGAGAAAATAGGTATGTTAGTTTTTCTACGACACTCCTAAATCCCATTTCAAAACACTAGCACTTCTTTATTTCTGCGAAACTATTACTGACAATGAAGATTGGAAAAGTTTTTAAAGAAAGTCCTATTCTGAATTACTACTTCCAAATGGGATTGCCGATCGATATTGAATCAATAATTGTGAAGTCGGTTTTGGGTCTGATCGTTCATGGATCAACTTATGAGCTTGGACACCCTTCCACAATTTTCTCACTTTGCATTCAGTTCCAAGTATCCTACAAAAATTGGGAGAAGGTACTTCTACCTTGGAAGCCTTTGAACCAAACTGAGAGATTCCTAGCTTTTGAAGATGAAAGTGACATGACTATTATGGTAGATCAAACATCTCAGAATTCACTGCCGATTCAACCCTTAGTTCCTGACAAGACTCTGGTGATCCTACGCAGAATCTAGAAATTGGAGAAGGAGGTACAAAATTTCATGAATGCAATTAATAATCTCTCTAATTTCTTCGATCATCTAGACTAAGGGATGAAAGAACATTTTTCTCACTGTGAACATTTTGAAGATAGTTTCATACGGCTGATGAGGAGGATGAAATTGATAGAAGAGGATTCAACTGAAGAATTTCCATACCGACCCTTTTATAACCTCTTTGTTCATGTGAAATTAATGGGTGATCTAAGAGGAGAATCTAGTTTTGAATCTGAAGAATAGTAAATTTATATTGCTACCTGTCTTTCTATGTATATAATTTGATTTGAACTTTACATTTACTTTGCTTTAGAATTATAATTTTAGATCTCTGTATAGTTGAGACCAAGCATAGGATGTTTGTTTTCAGCATTTTGAGTGTTGTGGTTTTGATTGCGACGCTGAATTAATGTATTGAGGTTGAGAAAATACCAAACTTAGGTGTGTTATGTAACATGTATTATATCTCTTGGAATTTATATATAAATGTGATGTTTTGTGTTGTGAAAGTTTATTTGTGATAAGTACATCATTTTATCACTTAAACTTATGTTTATAAGGATTGAACGGATGTCGTTGAGGCTTGAAATTGATCAAAATTGCAAAAATCCAAAATTGAACCAAATCAATAGAGCCCGCCGACAGTGACCTCGACGCCACCGACGGTGGACTTTTCCCGAGACTTGGGATATAATTTCAATAGAGCGCGTTGATGGCCCCGAATACCCCGCCAACGGTGAGATTTTGAAAAAACACCTTTAACCGCGATTTTGACCAGTCAACTGCCACTATTCATCATCCCCTTCCTCTAAAAAATGTAATTTTTGACCTAGGGCTTGAGAGATCTTGGATTGGGAGGCGATTTCAAGGCATTAAGACACCGGATTTGATCATCACTTGGTAAGAGCTTCAGTGTAAACTAAAAATATTTGATTTTCACCATGGATTTATTCCACATTGAAGCGATCCAAAAAATTTGAGAATGTGAAGAAAATATTGGGAAGAAATTCATGGAACTTAGTGTTGAACTCTTAGAATTAGTTTTGGAAGCCATTATTTGCATATTTGAAGTATATTTTAGAATTTTTCTATAATTATGATTAGATTGAAATGGCTCCACGACAAAAGAGATGACTTGAGTTCGACGAGTCTCGCTTCATCAATGTGAAGGCTCAATCTAGATTTCCTTCAGTATTTGAAGGGAAGAAACAAGGTCGAGTTTTTTGAGAGTCCGAAAGAAGAAATTGAATGAGTTATTACCGAGCGGAGGTGGGAAAACTTCTGTTACACCACCAATAAAGCTGATGCAAATATTGTGAATGTATTCATGCCGACGTATTCTATTCTGAAGACGGAATCGTTCAAGTGCGGGGATTTCTTTTTGAATTTAATGCTGCCTGCATTAACACCTTTTACGAAGTCCCAGACTTTTATAACTGCCATTATGAATCCTTCAGTACCATGGAAGGCCCCCTGAATGATGTGATCAACTTTCTCACTGATGAGAAAGGAACATAGAAGATTCAACAACGAGAACAGGTAAATTTTTCTGCTTCCATGCTGAATGCCACCTCTAAGATGTGGCACTATTTTATTTCCTCTACTCTGTTACTAACTTATCACCATATTGAGGTAACTAGAGATAGAGATATTCTGAATTTCTTGTATTCAAAATAATAGAAATATAAATGTGGGGAGAATTATTTTTAAGAATATATTGAATAAGGCAAGGATTGAAACAAGTGGAGGTCTAGGACATCCTAACCTTATTTATGCACTTTGCCAACTTTCTGGAGTGGAAGGTGGAGGAGACGAGGAATGGGTTTACCATATGAAACCCATTAGTAAAGCTAATTTGAAAACTTATGAATCCCATGAGAAATGGAGAACTGAAAGTAGAAGTCAAGAACCTTCTACTAGTAGAAATGTCCCCTCTACAAGTTATGACCTTCCACATTCTAGTTCCTCTACTCTGATTGATTTAATGAATGAGTTGACCTTGCAGCGAAAGAGCATAGAATTAATAAATGAAAGGATTGGAGGTTTAGAATGTCAACATGATTATGATAGTGAGTACCTTCAGAGGCATTCAAATTTTGAGGTAGCTTATTACGAAGCTCAGGCCTGACACTACAGAGGTGATCCTAAGGTTACTTACCCTGTGTGCCCCCGATATACTCAATATATGCCTAATCCACCTGCTGATCAGGGAGACAAAGGAATAGTTTGGGATTTTGATATATGATAGTAATTGATGTACTTGTACTTGTACTTTTATTTTTGTGATCTTTTATAATAGAAATGGATGTTTGTGTGTATTTGAACTTTCATTTTTATTGTTATGTTGTACTTGGATGATTTTTAATTTTTGTTATAAAGTTAGTGTGGTAGTTAAAATTTGTATGTGTAGTATAATAAATGTTGAATAGTATTTTGTGGATAGTAATGTAATGTGACTTTTATTTCACATTTTAATTGTAATTGTTTTGTTTAATATTGTGGTTGTGTTAGGGAATATTGTGTTTATTTAATGTTTTCATTTTGTACTTATTTCAAAATTTCAGTACCCAGCAACTTCTCTAATGATTTATATGTGTAGAAAGCTCCTAATGTTATAGACCAGGTGAAGTAGAAATTTTGAGGACTACAAAAATTTCAGAATGATGAAAACGCCTAAAATATTAAGGTATGATTTATATTTAGAGCTTTTCTTTCCACTTATATCATTTTATATTGAAAAATTTAAGTTTGGGGGAGAGAGGAAAAAGATTAACTATTAGATGTCCTCTATTTAATTATTTTCAAAAATTATTTATATGATTTTATGTAGTGAATTTAATTCAAGTAACTATATTCTCTAGCTATTTAAATATTATGGTAGATTTAAAAAAATATTTTTGGTATTGAAAATTAATTTTGTAATTTAAGATATTTAATATAAGAGAATCAGATTATAATTAACTATATAAAGTAAAGGAAACTATATTTTGCAATATTAAGAATTTGGAAATTCATTTGAGAAGAAAAGATTGTGGCTCAATGATGTAAAGGCTATGAAATATTTATAAGGTGAAGGAATGCTTTGAGTTTTAAATTTAGGGAAAGAAATGTGATGTTCAAAATCATTAACGGCTATCCAGATATAGTAATTCTCACTTAAAAAAGGAAAAAGAAAGGATTGACAAAAATCCCTGAAAAGAAAAGAAAAGAAAAATATATAGGATTGAAAGAAATCCAAATGAAAAAGAGAAAAGAAAGAAAAAATATATAGAAGTGAGGAGAAGCTTGAGGATATGACTAATCAAAAATTGGCTTCACTGGACATACCTAAAGGGAAAACCTAAATACATTCCTGAACTTATAATTATGGATTAGTTCTTTTACTAGTAGTGTTCCCATGAAATTCCTATCCTTTGGATATTCTAAGTGATTTAATATTGCAATATATAGTCATTCTTGAAATGAATAGAAGACTAGAACTCTTAAAGTTGATGACTAGATAAATTTTGTAGCTACAGAGTTAATTTAATTAGTTGAATTTTTTCTGACAATTTCACTATGGTATTTATCTAAATCAAACTTATAGTATTTCAGAATTAAAACTTAACTACAATAGATCATAACTTTTATGTAGTACTAAAATTACTTGAGGACAAGTAATAGTTAAGTTTGTGGGATTTTGACCAAAGGAAATTATGTTGAGATTTGCATACTTATTTTATACTATTTTTAATGATATTGCAGTTCGAAGATAGGTATTTTTGATGTTTTGTTGCAGGAATGTTGAATTAGGGTGATTGGAGCAAAAAGATGCAAAAAGGAGCAAATTTGGAGCGAAAAAGACCAAAATGTGAAAAATTGAACTAGGGCGCCGACGGTGAACCCAACAATGCCGACGACAGACTTTTCCCGAGACTACAGAATTAATTCACTTAGAAGGTCAGCCGACAACACCCTCGAGGCCGCTGATGGCGAGGTCGGCGGTTATGCCGAACAAAGCATTGGATAGGGATGAATTTTGGAGGGGTGCTCAGGCAATTCTTTGGAAAACTCATCCATAATTTTAAAAGAAAATTTTAGCCCAAAATGAAAGAGGAGTTTGAGGATTGTGAAGGTTAAAACAGCGTTCAAGAGTTTCAGTAGTGTGTAGAGAGTCTAATTTGTGAGGAATTCTTTGAGTATTGTAAGAGTGGAGGGAAAGTGAGAGATTTCTTCCTCCTTGCCGCCTCGAAGAGTAATTATGTGTGTTGTAAAGAAAGGAAGAGATTCAGAGGAACTTCGAGGAGTCTTTTTGGGGAGAAATTAGAGATAAGTTTATTTATTATTGTAGTTTGTATGGCTTTGATTTTATATATGAATTTCGAGTTTTGTTGTGTTTTCCCCATGAGATCAAAGTAGTTTTCTCTATCTTTCTCCTTGACTTGAGATTTGTGAAATGGCGAGTTGATTTGGTTAAGCTATGAAAATGTTAATGAAATTGTAATGATCTTTTTACTTCGATCTTAATTTACTTTCAATATGACCATTTGATTTGTTAAAATATGTTGAGTTTTATAACTAAAGTGAAGATTACATCTAAGATTCAGGGAGGTCAAAGCCCTTGGAAGTTGGGTGCAAATAAATAGCGAAATAAAATTATCGGGCGTAGAATTGGAGATTTTAGAGTGATAGACTAAAATCCCCAATTTGATTCTATCGTTTGGGTGATGAAGTGTAGATGTTAGCCCTCAGGGGAGAAGAACGTGGGAGCTCAAAAGTGAGAGCCGGTATCCTCCCAGCCTAGCCGCAGATTCAGTAAACAAGTGTAGGATTAGTCAATGTTCTTTATGCCTGGACCAAAGGGTAAAGAATAGTTATGCTCCTTTTTGGCACAGTACAAATTGAACTAATTCACTTTATCAATTCACTATAATTTCTTGACAAGGAGAAGGATGCTTTCTTTTATATTGAGTATCACATTAAAAAGTTCATTAGTATAATTAATTATTTAAGAGTTATTAAAATTACATATTTATTTCAATTACCTATTAGTGACAGATAAGCAAATTGAATTCCATTGTTGCGATTGAGTATTGCTTTTCTAAAATCTTAATTCTAGTTCTAATATTACTCCCTGTGGGATCGATATCTAAGACTCCATTAGAGCCCTATATTACTTGAGCGATACGTATATTTGCGTTGATAAGTGTGAATTTACAATTATTGAATATTTTTTACATCCATATTTATTGAATTTATAGCTGTTATTAAGTTTCGGTGTAGTTGTTGAGGAATTAATTTTTTTAGCAGCAGTATTAAATACTTATATTTTTAAGCATATATAAAGTCTCTGTCAGTGTGTATATAGTTATTAATTTTTTGGTACATGGACTCAAAGTGTTCTTTATCATCTTTTTCTTCAAGAGATATTTCGAAAAGTGGTTGTTTTGAAATTGTCAATGTCATCCTTTTCTTTTCCTTTTCCTCTTCAGAGTCTAGACAAATACTAAACTTTGATGTTATCCTCATTTTGATCATTGAATCTTTCCTCTCTTGTACGCATCCCCAGCCTCAACTTTGGGTGCAAGTTTGATGAGAGTTCATATTGTTCATGAAAGTTGAAAAAAATTTTTTCCACTTGTGCTCCTTTATGCATTTTGTTGTCTTTATCTTTTTCTTTTGCATTAACTATTACTTCTCGAGAAGATATTGTTTTTTATATTGGAGTGTAGTAGGCTACATCCTCATACCAATTATGTGGACTAAAAATGGTTGTAGGTATCCCAAGATACAAGATTCTTGTCCTTGTTGTAAATATTTTATGCACCGATGCAGTGAAGAGAGGACCATCTTATACTCATGAAGCCACGGTCTAACAAGTAAGGCATTGAAGGAAGATTGAGAATTGATGATGTGGAATTCTGTCGTTGTCACCAGATCATCTATTTTTAAAAGTAATGTTATTGATCTAACAAGCCGTTCTCCTTGTTGGTTGAATCCTTGTAACATCATTTTTGCCCTCATTAGTTGATGAGCTTAGATATCCTAATATGCGAGAGTTCTCAAATTCATAATGCTAATCGAGGTGTCAGAATCAACTAATGCTCTTGGTAGTCTAGTATCATTGATACTCACTGTAACGTACAACAGTCAGTTATGTACGGATGTTCCAAGTAACAAATTCTTGTTAGAAAAGGTTGTGACTCCCTCATCTTTTTGGAGAGAGCAAGAGCGTCATAGAAACTCAACTTTACCGAAAGTTTCCTTAGATGGGCTAGTACATTATAGTCCACCTTGTTATGGAAATTGTCTTTTCTTCCTTCAGATAAATGTTGTTGTACTAGAGGAATGGTTCCTTTTGGTGTCGCATTTTATTTTTCTTTTGGAGCCATTCTCGGAGGTAACCCTTCCACTCCTCAAAGTGATTTCAATTATTTCATGTAATGAATCATTTGACTCATCTCCTTCTGAGTCAGAAAGTTCCAACTCTATAGAAATTGGTATTCCTTGTAATTCAAGTGTGGTAATGTCATCCCCATTTTTTTCACTTAAATCATCATTTTCTTGGTTGTCATTAAAATCGTTGAGATTGTGTATGATTTGAGAATCATTTTTAGGATTAAAATTGGATTGTTCATTTTCAAAAGTAGTATAAAAAAAGACATGATGTAAGCATAATTGTTAGTGTTTTATTCATTGTAGATATAAAGTCATACATGGTCAATGACAGGAGGGATTTTCTCCCTTCGTCCGAGACAACTATCCGAGTAAATTGTGGAGAGGTGTAGGAAATGGAAGAGACAAAGGAAATAGCAGCCCCTATATTCAAAAGACCTCTAATATTTTTTATTTCTTTATTTTATTTCTTTTTTTCCTTTTACGGATGATTCCATTATCGTTGTTGAATCCATGAAAGCTCCCTCAAGAGGTTTTCCATTAGCAGTATCTTTATTATTGTCATTATTGGGAGTGTCGTTAGGAATAGGTGCATCAACAAAAATCATATTAATTGAACCCTTTTTAAGTTCTTTTAGGTATTCTTTTGGGATTACTATATTCTCATTTTTGAAGTTATGCTCCAAGGAATCTTTGAAAATGAATCATTCTTCAATTTTGTGTCCAAGCATCCGATGATAAGGACAATTGAGATTATCCTTCACGTCGACTTCTCCCGGCCTTTTGGCTTCAGGTAACTTGAATTTTGGTATCTTTAGCAGACTAGAGAATATTTTTCCGACAGCTTTCTTCTTAAATGGATATTCTTTATTTATCTTTTCGGACATTGTTTTCATTTATGTTGGTAGTGAGTTTGGTTTTCGAAATTGTTGCTTTGGAGATGGTTGTGATGGTTGATTTACATTCGGTCGTTGCTTCTTCTGCTCGGGTTGCACTTGCATCACTTGCTTTCCTTTGTCTACTGTTGAGACATTTCCAAATTTTTCTTAAATGTATTGACCGATTCTGCCTTCTGAGCCTTTTCTGTTGCACACATTTTCTTAGATTCCACCTGGAGGTTAGCAGCTTTACTGAGTAATTTCCAAAATGTCTTTATCGTGAATCCTTTAAGCATGAAAGCTATAGGCGTGGACATGTTTTAGCATAATTTCTACTTCATGTTGTTCCTAGAGTTGTGATTCTCATTTCATGTTGAGATTTCCTTGGCGCAAAATGTAATTCAGAAGGGTTGCTCTTGGGTTTTGTTTCTCCACCACTAAGTATCCAACCTTTATATGATTTTGGGCTCCAGCTTATTGTTGGATGAATAAATTTTCAAGTTCAATGAATGTCTTAATAGAACCATTGGGAAGTTTTACATACCAGCCAAAAACAACTCTAGTAAGATTGTTGATGATTTGTCGGAACAAAAGAGCATCGCTCCCTCTTACATTACAAAAGCTTGCTATAAAATGCACCAAATGTTGATGAGGATTGCTGGTTCCATTAAAAATCTTGAGGAGAGGTGGAAAAAATCTTTTAGGATATTGAATGGACTCAAATTTCTCTGAATAGGGTCTATCCTTTCAAATTATTGAGCTGGCCCTCAACTAAGCCATTGTCTCTTTCACTTTTTGTTCTGCAAGCCTTGTGATTTCTTTTTTGGAATTCCACTCACGGCGAATTTATTTTGTCTTTGAGTGCTTTCCTTGATCTCAATTCGTTATCTTCTGTTTTTAAGAATATGTATTGCTTCAGGTCTAATGATTTCAATGACATGCTGTGCAGTTGTTTGCGGTGGATTTAGTAAAGTTGCAAGCATTTCTTCAATCTTTTGTTCAAGATGATTGATTTGTTCATCTCATTGTTGAATAATATCCTGAAACCCTTCTATTAGGTTTTCATTGGTTGCTGAAGGTAATTCTCGTGATGCGGAAGTGGTTGTGTATAAACCATGTTTATTTTTGCATACTCCTCACTTGGAGTGTCGGAAGATTTTTCCTTCCTCTATGTTGATAATCTTTTGATGTCAGTTCTTAACTTTTTCAATCTTTCTTCAATTGTCTTGATATTACTTTTTTCACAAACTTTCTCTTGAGAATTGCTATGGAAGTGTTTACATCATGATTGATTTCTTCTAATATCTCACGTGCCCATACATTTGTCTTGAGTTACCAGATGAGATGTTATACAAAGTATATCATCGAAGTGTGAGTAGGAATGATCTGCAGATATTATCCTGTACACATGATCCTTCATTTTAGCAGATGTTACCTTCACCTCCTGGATTAGTTCATCATGTCTTGTTTTGTCTCTTAAAAAAGTCATATCCTCTATTTTTGGTCCTAAATGAAGTTTAACAGGTACTCGAGTATACTAGCTTTCTGATGGGGATTCTTAGTCAATTTCTTCATACATTTAACAATCTTGAGCAAAAAGCTTCTATTTCATGGATGAAGAGACTGCACATCCCATTTTGTCCAAAAGTTGAGAGATTGAACATCTTTCTTTTCGTGCAATTCTTTTGAACAAAAAGTATATAGTTCGTATTGAAGATGCATTTTCTCTTTGGAAAGATTGGAATGCATTATCCTCACTGTCAATGAGTATTGGATAAAGCTTTTTCTTCTTTCAAGATTATTAAAATCATTTCTTTTATTTTTCTTTTAAGAGAACGAGTTCTATTTCTTCTTTTAGTTCGTGATAATGGAACTCCTTTGTAACAAGATCCATCCTCATATTGTGAGAAAATATCATCCTCTACATAAACTTTCTTTCCCTTTTGATCTAGATCTTCCTTCATTTTCTCAAAAGTCAGTTGTTCTATAGGAAATTCTTGAGGTAGATCTCCTAAAAGAGAAAAATCTCGATAGGGGTTTAAGTTAAACTCCTCAAAGGTTTCTGTAATATATTGGGATGGACTATTCATCATGAATTTTGTTTCATCAAAAAACCGTCATTTTGGTATAGGCGAGTGTATTCATAAATTGGTGAATTCTGGTCTTAGAAGTAGGAAAAGACTGAATCGTGAGAATCCATTATACTTTTTGGAAATTCAGAAAGACAAGATGTCATGTTTTATTGTAGACTTATTTTGTAAACTGGGAATTTGTTATATTATGTTGTTCTTGTCATTAGATATGTCTATATGATTTTTCTATCACAAATGTCATAGAACGTTTTTATGATATATCTGTCACAAAGGTCATGGATAACTCTTATTATCAAAGAGTTGAAATTGATTAAGATAGTTCTATCTATCAAATGATAGAATACCTTAGAATGTCATGTCATTTTAAGTCTTAATGGCACAGAGTTAAAATTTGGGAAGATAATCCTATCTGTCAAAAGATAGAATATTTGTGTATGGAGAATGAATGATTTGATGAGAGATGAGGAGAGAGAACTTCCCCAGCGGAGTCGCCACTGTCTTGATGCCCGCCCGATCCGCCACCAATTCCCGTCGTGTCAGATGTGTATTTTTTTCTTGAAAGGAGTCGTCACTCTTTTTATTTATTTTTATTACCCTAATATGGTTAACTTGTTCTCTTGAATCAGGTCAAGGATTTCAAGATTTTAAGAAATAAGAAGAAGGAAGGAAAGGGCTAAAAATAGAGAATTTCAGAAAAAAGAAATGTCGAAAGGATTTTTCATTATGGTGAACATTATACAAAAATGATTTGTCGCATAACTAAAATCACATGAAAAATAAATAATCGGAGAATTTAAATGTATCACCTACTTTGAGTTCTTAATTCTCCTATGAGAGCAAGGTCCTATAGCTAATTACATCTTAGATAGTAAAAACTATCTAAGAAAACTCTTGATTCTCATTAACACTTGCTCTCCTAAGAAATGTCAAGGTCAAGGAAAGAAACATCAAATGTTTTATTCCCAAGGTAATAAATTTCTAAGAATCTAATTCTACCCTAAAGGTTTTTTTTTGTTTTGTTTTGTTTGTTTGTGTCATGTCATATTGTTTTATTTTCTATTTATTTATCTTTTGTTTTTTGTTTAGATATTTAAGATTTTGTTTTAGTTTTAATTTGGTTCTGTTGTCTTGTGATTTTGCTTCGGAATGCCATCCTGTAAAATGGAGTTAACACACCCTATACAATGCAAAGGAAATTTTTAGTTTTTATGTATCCAATAGACTTGCAAAACATAATACAATTAGCATAAAATCATGTTTTCAGATTTATCAGTTTTAATTGGTTATTTAATTGGTTGATTAATTTTTAAAAGAGTCGGGCAAGATGTCTATGTTTCTGTTGTTCTGATGCCATAAAAATATTCAGGTTTATTTAATACGAAAGGTGTTTAAACCAGGACTGAAAGATTCTTGTCAACAACCACAGATTGCATTGTCCAAGAAATCTTCAAAAATTTGAACATGAATGTTCAAGTTGCATTCAGTGATCTTTGTTCATTAGGGTTTAATTTAAGTTTTAATGTTATATTCAAATTTTTAGGGTTGTAAAATTTTAGGTTGTTTACGATTTATTAGTCGATTAATTTTTTTCTCATTTTTGTCATTTTTGTTATTTTATTTTGATTAGGTCGACCCAAACAGGATCCCATTGTTCCATCATCCTGAGTCATTATGTTTGCAGTTTGATTAACCAAAAGTGATTAGAAGATATTTTTTTAGCAACCATGGGTTACCTCCTCCAAAATATCTTCTAAAACCTAGTTGCATTTTTAGGTTTAAGTTTAAGTTTTAATAGCATTTAAGGTAAATTTTATGTCATTTATGTCGGTGAGTTGGATTTTTTGGTGTTATTTGTTTAGGTCCGATGTCGATTAGACCTGAAGAAGTTTAATTATGACTTAAGATTTAGGTTTAATGTCGATGAAGATTGATGTCATTCAATTTGGTTAAAACCTAAGTTATAAGGATAATTCAGGTTCAATATAGATAGAACCTAAATTTTAAGTCTAATGTATGTAGGACTTAAAATAATTCAAGTTCACCGTAGGTAGAACCTAGAGCTAAAGTTCAATGTGAGTAAGAATTAACATAATTTTGGTTTAATGTACCTAATGGCTTAAGTCTAATGTAGGTAAAACTTAAGGCGTTTTAGGTTCAACGAAAGTAGAAATTAAGGATTAAAATGGTTAAAATCCAATGCAAGTAGGACTTACAATGTTTTAGGTTCAATGCAAGTAGAACCTAAGGATTTAAGTTCAATCTAGGTTGGATTTAAGGAGTTTTAGGTTCAATGTAAATAGAACCTAAGGTTTAAGAAGATTTAAGTCCCATGTAGCTAGGACTTCAATTGTTCCTAAGTTCAATTTAGGAAGAACCTATGGATTTAAAATGGTTTAAGTCCAATGTAGGGAGGACATAAATTGTTTTAGGTTCATTGTAGGTAGAACCTAAGGATTAAAATAGTTTTTTGTCTAATGTAGGTAGAGCTTAAGTTGTTTTAGGTTCAATGTAGGTAGAACCTAAGGATTTAAGTCCATTGTAGGTTGTACTTAAGGTGTTTTAGGTTCATTGAAAGTAAAACTTACGGATTATAATGATTTAAGTCCAATGTAGGTACGACTTCAGATGTTTTAGGTTCAATGTAGGTTGAACCTAAGGATTAAAAATGTTTCAGTCCAGTGTAGGTAGGACTTTAATTGTTTAAGTTTTAATGTAATTAGAACCTCAGGATTAAAATGATTTAAGTCCAATATAGGCTGGACTTAAATTTTTTTTAGGTTCAATGTAGGTAGAACCTAAGGATTTAAGTCCAATGTAGGTTGGACTTAAAGTATTTTAGGTTAGTTGTAAGTAGAACCTAAAGATTAAAATGGTTTAAGCCCAATGTAGGTAGGACTTAAATTGTTTTAGGTTCAATGTTGGTAGAACCTAAGGATTAAAATGGTTTAAGTCCAATGTGGTTAGGACTTTGAGTTGATTTAAGTTTAATATAGATTGAACTTAATGTTTGAAATGATTTTAAGTCCAATATAGGTAGGAATTAAACTTGATTTAGATCCAATTTGATTGGGATCTAAGGTTGATTTAGGTTCAATAATGAACGTAAGATTTGAAATAGTCTTAAGTCCAAGGTGGTTAGGACTTAGAGTTGGGTCGATTTAAGTTCAACGAAGGTTGAACTTCAAGTCTAAGTTAATTTAGGTAGGTTGAACCTGTGATTTAGGTTAACTTATGCTGAACCTAAGGGTTTTATGTTGACTTAATTCCAAGTTAGGTTGAACTTAAGGGTTTGAGTTGAGTTAGGTTCAAATTGGGTTGAAACTAAGACTTTGAATTAAGTTAGGTTCAAGTTGGGTTGAGCTCAATGGATTGAGTTGGATTAAACCTACGAGTTTGAGTTAGGTTAGGTCCAAGTTAGGTTGAACCTAAAGATTTGACTTGACTTACGTCTAAAGTGGTTAAGACTTCGGGGTTTAATTAATTTAATTTAATATAGATATATTTAGGTTTGAATTATAATTAAACCTAACATAGGTAAGGTTTAATTAATTCTGTTAGGTTTGATTAAAGTCAAACCTAATTGAGTTTTTGGTTAATTAAGCCTAATGCAAGTAAAGCTTAATGGCACTAAATAGCTCTAATTAAGTTTAGAACTAATTGAGGTTTTAGTTTGATTAAGCCTAATGTAAGTAAGGCTTAACACAGTTATTTAGATCTAATTCGGATTAGATCTAATTGAGGTTTATGTTTGATTAAGCCTAATGTAAGTAAGTTTTAATGGGGTTAATTAGGTCTAATTAGGGTTAGACCTAATTGAGGTTTAAATTTGATTAAGCTTAACAAAAGTAAGGCTTAAAACAATTAATTAGATTTAATTAACGATATATCTAATTGAGGTTTAAATTTGATTAAGCTTAACAAAAGTAAGGCTTAAAACAATTAATTAGATTTAATTAACGATATATCTAATTGAGGTTTATGTTTGATCAAGCTTAATGTAAGTAAGGCTTAATGTGGTTAATTAGGTCGATTAGGGTTAGACGTAATTATGGTTTTAAAGTGATAAAGCCTAATGTAAGTAAGGCTTAATAGGGTTAATTAAGTTTAATTAGGGCTGGGGTTTTTAGTGTTAAACCTAATGTAATTAAGGGTTAACGGACTTTAATTAAGTCTCAATGTGGTTTAGATTTAATAAAGGTTTATGATGAAAAACCTAATGTGATTATGGTCAACCATAATTTAATTAAATCTAACTATGGCTTAGACCGAATTATGGTTTGTTGAGTTAAAACTAATGTGATTAAGGATTAATAGAGTATAATTAAGCCTAACTGTCATTTAGACTTGATGTGATTAAGGTTTAACAGAGTTTAATTAAGTTTAACTATGGTTTAAACTTAATTAGGGTTTGTTGAGTTAAACCTAATGTGATTAAGGTTTAACTAGGTTTAATTAAGTCTAACTGTGGCTTAGACTTAATTAGGGATTGTTTAGTTAAAACTAATGTGATTAAGGTTTAACTATGTTTAATTATGTCTAAATATGGTTTAGAGTTAATTAAGGTTTGTTGAGTTAAACTAATGTTATTAAGTTTTAACAGAATAAAATTAAGTCTAATTGTGATTTAGACTTAATTAGGGTTTGTTGAGTTAAACCTAATGTGATTAAGGTTTAACTAAGTCTAATTGTGATTTATACTTCATTAGGTTTGTGATATGTGGGTTCATTTAAGGTTGATTTAGGTTCAATATTGAACCTAAGATTTGAAGTAGTCTTAAGTCCAAGGTGGTTAGGACTTAGAGTTGGGTTGATTTAAGTTCAATGTAAGTTGAACTTAAAGTCTAGGTTAATTTAGGTAAGTTGAACCTAAGATTTAGGTTAACTTGAGCTGAACCTAAGGGTTTTATGTTAACCTAAGTCCAAGTTAGGTTAGGTTCAAATTGGGTTGAACCTAAGAGTATGAATAGACTTAACTCCAAATTAGGTTGAACTTAAGGGTTTGAGTTGAGTTATGCTCAAATTGGGTTGAACGTAATAGTATGAATTAATTTAGGTTCAAGTTGGGTTGAGCCGAACGGATTGAGTTCAGTTTGTTTCAAGCTGGATTAACCTTAAGAGTTTGAGTTGGGTTAGGTCCAAGTTAGGTTGAACCTAAAGATTTGATTTGACTTAGGTCTAAAGTGGTTAAGACTTAGGGGTTTAATTAATTTAATTTAATCTAGATATAGTTAGGTTTGATATATAATTAAACCTAACATAGGTAAGGTTTAATTAATTTTATTAGGTTTGATTAAAGTCAAACCTAATTGGGTTTTTGGTTAATTAAGCCTAATACAAGTAAAGCTTAATGGGACTAAACAGATCTAACTAAGTTTAGAACTAATTGAGGTTTTAGTTTGATTAAGCCTAATGTAAGTAAGGCTTAATACAATTATTTAGATCTAATTCTCATTAGATCTAATTGAGGTTTATGTTTGATTAAGATTAATATAAGTAAGGCTTAATGGGGTTAATTAGGTGTAATTAGGGTTAGACCTAATTGAGGTTTAAATTTGATTAAGCTTAATATAAGTAAGGCTTAATACAATTAGTTAGATCTAATTAGGTATAGATCTAATTGATGTTTAAGTTTGAATAAGCCTAATATAAGTAAGGCTTATTATGGTTAATTAGGTGTAATTCGGGTTTGACATATTTGTGATTTTAAAGTGATTAAGCCTAATGTAAATAAGGCTTAATGGAGTATTAGATCTAATTAAGGTTAATAATGTTAAACCTTATATAATTAAAGTCTAAGAGAGTTTAATTAAGTTTGACTATGGTTTAGACTTAATAAGGGTATTTGATGATAAACCTAATGTGATTAAGGTCTCACATAATTTAATTAAATCTAACTATGGTTTAGACCTAATTAGGGTTTGTTGAGTTAAACATAATGTTATTAAGGTTTAACAATGTTTAATTAAGTATAATAGTTGTTTAGCCTTAGTTAGGGTTTGTTGAGCTAAACCTAATGTGATTAAGGTTTAACAGAGTTTTACTAAGTCAAACTGTGGTTTAAACTTAATTAGGGTTTGTTCTGTTAAACCTAATGTGATTAAGGCTTAACTTGGTTTAATTAAGTCTAACTATGGCTTAGGCTTCATTATGGTTTGTTGAGTTAAACCTAATTTGATTAAGGTTTAACAGAGTTTAATTAAGTCTTACTGAAGTTTAGACATAATTAGAGTTTGTTTTGTTAAACCTAATGTGATTAAGGTTTAACTTGGATTAATTATTTCTAACTGTAGTTTAGACTTAATTCGGGTTTATTGAGTTAAACTAATGTGATTAAGGTTTAACAGAGTTTAATTAAGTCTAATAGTGATTTTTTATGTGGTCATGGATTTTTCTTGCTATGGGTTTAAGTCAATATTTTAAGAATGTCGATTTAATTATGGTCAAAATTAGGTCTAAACCATAGTTAGATTTTAAGTCAATATTTTAAGAAAATAAACCATGATTGACCCTAATTAGATTCTTAAAATTAGGTCTAAACCATAGTTAGATTTAATCAGGATTGACTATAATGTGATTAAGGTCTAAACCATAGTCAATTTTATGAATGTCGACAATGATTGACCAGGGTTGGCCATGGTTGACCAATTTTCATCTAGGATGACTTACATGACCATGTCATGGTTAGTTCAGTCATGGGACCTTGGATTTGGTGGTATGACTTGGGTTTGACAAAGGTTAACCAAGATGGTCAAATTGACTATATCGTAATAATTTAGGTCTATGTATGACCAAATACTCCTTGTGGTGATCATAAGGTTTAAAATTGACCATGCTGACCAGTTTAGGGTTGGAATTGACTCACAAAGCCAAGTTGACCAATTTTGACCAGTTGGGTCAGGGTTGACCCATTGAGTCAATTGGGTGTCAATATTGACCTTATACTCAATGTAATGCCCATTAGGCCAAAATTTGACCAGATTAGGGTTTGTCATTGATGATCTGATTATTTTAAGGTGTTATCAAGTTTGAAGCCCAAAAGGGTATTTTGGGAGTTAATTTAATTTTTAGTGTTTTACAGACCTTAGATAAGAGGAGTTAATGTTTTTAAACCCTTTTTCTTAATGACCGTGATTATCATTCTTAGGTGTTTATAAATTGTGTGAGAATCTTAAGCCAGAGGGTTACTCATGACATGTCTGGTCTATGAATATTATTTTAAGATCCTCACAAAAGTGAGGTCAACAAATGAGCCCCAAATATGTGTGTAATAATAGAGAAGTATGTCACACATATTGGCATTGACCAAAATGGTCAATATCACCCAAATAAAATTATAAGTTTGTCGGTAGTTTTGAAAAGAAGAGTATACTTTGTCAGGTCTTAGTTCCATTTTATCCAATAGGAAAGTCATTGAAGGAGGTCTTATGTCATTTCTTATACATGATCAAATGTCGGTTCCTTATATCCAATAGGAAGGCCATTGAAGGAGGTCTTATGTCATTTCTTATAGATGTCAAATGTCGGTTCTCGAAGAGGAATATTATGTGACTTACATCCTATCCCAAAGAAATAACTATA
>NEWO01000632.1:307812-336082 GCA_003013225.1 Phalaenopsis aphrodite
TTAATATAAACCCTATTTAATCCTTTATGTTAAATAGGGGAACTTGTCGGCAAATACAAAGGTTTCGCAGATCAAACGGACGTCATACTTTCCTTAGTTTATTTGATCGAGCCTCATCTTCAAGTCTTGTGTTTATCCTTCGGGATAGATACAGGATTTGTGGTACAATGCTCTTTCATTTTAAACTATGAAAAATATGTGGTCAGTTTGATTTCATACTTCAACGTCCTTACGAAACGGGCGACGGGATTTCGATTCCGGTGACTGACAGCTTCTTACGGGCAACTCCCCACAAACCAACTCGAAATAACGCCGACAGTTAGTAATAACCCATTCTTTCTATTTTCAATTTCATTTTTGGTCTAGACTCATGTGCACCATATAGACCTGAATGAAATTCTTTAATAATTTCTTGAGCCTCAGAGTAGTTTAGACATCTCAACCACATATGCTCAAAAGATCGTCGGTATAGAACATTGTTCACTAAAGTGTAAGACAATGTTCTTTGTTTAATCTAGGCTACAATGGAATCTTTTTCAGGTAAGCTTCCTATTTATTAATATGGAATAATTGGTTTTCACCAATCACCCTCTTTTTTGTCAATTGTTGTCATTATTGTTTCTTTAACAATTTTGTTCAAATTGTTGTTATCAAGTTGAGAAAGAACTCTTCGTCCTTTTTGTAGATTGGAATCTAATCCTGTTCCAAATAAGAAAACTCTTTTGCTAATTTAGCCAAAGCGTCTACTAAAGAGTTTACTCGTCTTGGAACCAGGAAGAATGTCATGTTTGGTATTTCCCGAAGTAACTTTAGTGTGTAACAGAAATACTATTCAAGCCGTGATTTTAAAGTCCTATATTTTCCAGCAAATTGATTAATGATCAACTGAGAATCTCCATAGAGAATGATTTCTTTTATTTTCATTGATATTTTTAGTTCTAAGCCGGTTATGAGTGCTTCATATTTGGCTTAGTTGTTCGTACATGGTTTTGTCAAATGGTAGGAAAATGGTATCATTTCCTTGTCTGGAGTGATGAAGATTAATCCTACTCCTGCTTTGCCCGGTATGATTTTCTGTTGATCTTTATCTTTCTGAGCACATGAAGCTTCATAAGAATATAATTCCCATCTTTATTTGTCAAAATTCTTTATTTCTAATATTTGCTCATTAGACAAATTGTCTTTAAGAGGAGAATCAATCGGTACAGGATGTGCTGCTAAAAAGTCTGCCAAAATTTATCCTTTGACATCACACAGTAGCCCAAATGTTATGTAAAATTGGAGCAATATCATCGCACATGTTTCTAATTGTCTAGAAAGTGTCGGTCGAGTTATTAAGTATTGCAAAGGGTTAAATCTTGAGGTAAGAGTTACCTTATGAGGTAACATGTAGTGTCATAGCTTTTAAACTGTGAAGATCAAAGCCCAACAATGTTTTTGAATTGCAGAATATTTTATTTCCACTATGACCAATCAACTGGTTAGATAATATAATTCATTTATTTTCCTTCATCATTGACTTGAGCAAGTAATGCTCTGAGGGAGCTATCTAATGCCACAATATAAAGGATTAGAGGTCTCCCTAATATAGGGGCTACTAGAACAGAAGATGTCGTTAGGTATTGTTTGGTGTTTTCAAAGGCGTGTTGGCATTTTTCATCCCACACAAATTTGGTATCTTATCAAGTCAAGGTAGTGAGAAGTTAGCACCTACCTAAAAGATTAGAAATGAAACGTCAAATATATGCTAGTTTTCCTTGGAAAGATTGTAATTGGATTAGATTTTTCAGGGAGGCATGTTCAAAATGGCTTCAATTTTAAGGGGATCAATTTCAATCCCATGATGTTGAGCAACAAATCCTAAAAAATTCCTTGAGGTGACACCAAAGGTGCACTTTAAAGGATTCATTTAAAGATTAAATTATCATAATCATCTAAAAATGATTCTTAACTCATATACATGCTCTTCTTTTTGTCTAATAATGACAACCAAGCCATCCACATAACATTCCACTTGATTGTGAATTAGTTCATCAAAGATTCGTGTCATAACACTTTGATAAGTTGCACCAGCATTCATTAATACAAATGCCATTACTTTATAGCAATAAATTTTGATTGGTGTCCTGAAAGCTATGTTTGGTTCATTTTCTAGAGGCATTTTGATCTCATTGTATCTAGGTGATCCATTCATAAAGGAGAATACTTCGTGTGTTGATGCAATGTCGGCCATCAATTCTAGAATTGATAAAGGAAATTCACCCTTTCGACAAGCCTTGTATAGACATCTAAAATCTACACAGACACAGATTTGATTGTTTTTCTTCTTTACTGCAATTATGTTAGTCAGTCGTGTCATATACTTTCTTCTCGAACAAAATCAACTTCAATCAACTTTTTGACTTCAGCAATGACTTGTTGTATGATTTCAACACGCATCATTCTTAGAGCTTGTTTAACTAGAATTTCCGTCTCATTTATTCTCAATTTATGGACTGCAACTTCTAGAACAAGTTCAGGCATCTCATCGTAACTCCAAGCAAAGCAGTCTTTGTATTCTGTCAATAGATGAACAATTTCTTTTGTCTCAGTGACATTAAGGAATGAAGTAATGAAAGTTAGTTTTAGATTTTCCTCCATTTCTAGATTTATTTCCTTTAGTTCATCTACAATAGATTTAATATATTCTTCAAATTCTAGTACTGCATCTTTGATTGCAATGTCATATGTTTACTCAGAATTGGGCTTTTCAGTGGCAACTAGACAAAACTTTATATCATCTAAAGGTTCTAGAGTACCGAACCCGATGCTTTCTTTAGAGTTATGGTTTAGTTTACTGTTGTTCCACATTTGTTTGAAAATATAAGATTGATCTATCGACTATTGTGTAGGTATCAAACCATTTAGAATAAATTTTTGAACACACTGGGAATAACTCCAAAAGAATTTTTATTAGTTTTGTAAGATTTTATTCTTCAGGTTTTACATCTTTCTCGACACTAGAAGAATTAGAACTAAGAAAAAATTTTATGGGGTTTTTATCATCACTATATACCTCTTTGACTACTAAATTCTCAAATTTGGATGAAGAAATTGGAGTTAGGGTCATAGCGTGTATATATTTATTTATTTTTTTTGTACATGGACCCATATTGTTTTTCATCATCTTTTTATTCAGGAGATATTTTGAATTGTGGTTCTTTTGAAATTGTCAATGTCATCTGTTTCTTTTCCTTTTCTTCTTTAGAGTCCAAATACATTCTGAACTTTAATTATTTCCTCTTGTCGATCATGGAATTTTTCCTCTCTCGTACTCATTCCCGGCCTCAACTTCAGGTGCAAGTTTAATGAGTGTTCATATTTCTTTGTGAAAGCTGATGCAACTTTTTTATATTCTTAATTTTATATATTCTATATAGTCACAATGCAATAAACGCAAGTTTACGTATCACTCAAGTAATATAGAACTTTCTGTTTAAGCCCAGAATATCGATCCCACGAGGAAGCGAGGAATGATGTCCTTAGTCAAATTCCAGTCTACTACTATTAGTCCTTAGTTTAGAATGTCGATTAAAATGGTGTTTTATCTATCCACTGCCCCTAAATGTGAATGTTAAATGCAAGGATAGTAACTATTCCTAAATATCAATATTAATTCAAATGATAAGCCTTTTTGGATGAGTTGGTTTAAAGAACTTTAAGATATTAAAAACTACTATTCTTATGTAGTGAATTATATAATGTAAATGAATAAGATACATTAAATATTGTATGTGCCAAATATCAGTAATTTTAATTCTCTACCCTGATTCAATGTTATAAAAAATCATTGGCTAATCTTAGGTTTAGTCCCTAAATTCGTTGCTAGGCTAGGAGGATACTGGCTCCCACTCTAGAGCTCCCACTTCCCTTCTGATGAAGGCTAACTCTCACTTTAGTTTTTAAACACTAAGATTGAATTAAGGATTTTTAGTTTTTCACCCTAGAAATCTCTAATTCTACACCTAACAAAGTATATTTTCCTATTTATTTGCACTTAATCACATGAATGAAATACTCCTTCAAGGACTTAAAGGTGATTCTCACTCTATTGTAGAACTCATACTCCATTTCCCGTATCACATGTTTTACAAAATATTTTAACAATTCAATTTGCTAGATTGACAAGTAAATTAAGAGCAGAGTTGAAAAACCATCTCAATTTATAATTAAAACTTCTTATATCATGCATCCCATTATCCGAAACATGATTCCTACTCATTGCAAAAGAAAATTAAAAGGAAAATAACGACAGAATGTTCTCATGCCACTATTTCCAAAAATAGAAGAAAGAGTAAAAAAACACATCACAAAACACAAAAAAACACAACAAAAAAACGTCACGAAATCAAAGCAAATCCACTAGATAAGTGTTTACAGAATCATAAGATAATGAAGAACAAAATACTTAGCTTTTTTTCCCTTAAAAGAAAGATGAAAATCTCTCCCACAAAGTCTCCTGCTGATCCATGCAATGCTAGAGCATTCCCTTACATACTCTCTCAAAATCCACTCACCATTCTCTCCAAAAAGGTATAAATCTACATTTCTACTCCAATTCTAAGATCTCTAAATATTCTCCACATTTTCTCACTCATACACACCACACACACACACGTTTTCTGACATAAAATCACTCTATTATAGTGTAAGGACGGATTTCCCAAGAGATGCCTCAAGAAACCCTCCAAAAAGTGTCCAAATACATTTAATCTTCTGGAAATTCGCCCAACACCACCTCCAAACTATCTTGGGCACTGCCAACTCCATTTTAGCATAATTTTATGCTCTTTAGCGCTATCGGCACCGGCTTTGTCGTTGTCGGCACCCACCCTACGCAGCTCCACCATTTTGCTTCGTTTGGCTCCGTTTTAGCTCTGTTTCACTCCGCTTTAGTTGCGTTACGTTCCTAACAGATAAACTTAAAAAATAAGTATAAAAACAACCTTTATTTAATGTGTAATTTCATTCCAAAATGTGTGAGAAGTGTAAATGAGATTAAACATAGAAAGACATTGAAATGTGTTAGGAGAATTTTTTTTTGTCTTATTTATTTTTGCTCCAAATTGCATTATTTTTGCTTATTTTTTTCCAAAAATTCATTGTCTGTACCTGAAACTAAAAATATACAAAATACCTTCCTTTAAAGTGCAATATCATTGAAAATCACCAAATATAGACATTAAAAACATATGAAAAATTGAACATTTTTTAGGCGTATCAAAATCCCGTAAACTTAACAGTTACTTGTCCTCAAGTAACCCTTTTACTACATAAAAATATGACTTAGGATAGAGACTAACTTATAAACTTCTATACTTTAGTTTAATAAATAAAATAGTAAAATTTAACAAAAACCTTTAATAACTTAGATTCAAGCTCTAAATCATAAATACCTAGGTCATGTTAAATTAATTTTAAAAATATAGTTAATTGAGACAAATAAAATTTAATTTATTTCTTTTTAAAAGAATTGTTTTCTCCCACAAACTTAAATTTATATGTAATTTAAAAATTAGTTAGTACAAAATTTAGTTGGTGAAAGAAAATAGTAAATGCATAAAAACTACAGGATTTCTGAGCATGAAACTGGGATCTTACATACTGTAGGTAAAAACTTTAAAAATGCATAAAAGCTTTAAAGCATTTATAAAACATAATATATTTTAAAGGATTTATTGAAAATTAAAAAAAAACAAAATTTGAAAAAATAAAAATGCAGAAAAAGTAAAAATCTTAAAATTCCTATTACCAATTAGGTCCGCAACACATCATTAAAATGAAAGTTGTTACTACAACAGTTTCAAATGAAATAAACTACAATCAATCAAAATACTTAATGAAACAAAAAAAACAAAAAAACTAAACATCTAAGATTCAATCTTTATTGCCTTCCTCATCATCATCTTCTTCCTCTACTTCTTCTTCTTCATCATCATCATAATCTGGAGCATAAGGAGTGAAGCTGGGTCAAGTTGGAAATTCCACATTATACTCACCCCAAAGATATCTAATGATAGCTTCCTCATAAGCTATATCATGCACAACTCTCCTTTGCTTATATTCATCATTGTAAGAATTCCTTGCTTCAATTCCTCCAATCCTATTCTACATATTCACCATATCCATTTGTTGAATCATGAGCTGCTCCATAATATTTTCAAGTGAAGGTAAGCGAGAAGGTGATGCCCCTGTAGCTGATGTAGAGGGTTTATCACTACCTTCACTCTTGAACTCAACAAATGATTCAACTCTTTGAACCATATGCTTCCCAATAGAATTTTGTGGCTGCAGCTTTTCCTCATTACTATGGGACTCTACTCCTAATTTCTCACATTAAGTTAAAATTATGGCAGGGTAATCCAAACCACTAGCTATAGAACTACTAGCTATACTCCGAGCATAATGAACTATATGAGCACCGACATTTACTGACTTCATTTTATGGATACAGATGTTTAGCATAGCTCTAACCTTCGTATCTATGTTCAGTGATTTGTTGACAGTAAATTAGCAGAGATGAAGTTGTGTCATAACTTTGAGTGAATAGTTATCATGGAAGCAGAGAATTTAACTTTCTTATTCTGTTTAATCTTTCATTCTTCTCTTCCATCAGTCAAAAAGACAATCACTTCATTAAATGATGAATCACTCATCACAAATGAACCGTATTCACAATGAAATGCATTTCTTAGCTTATAAAATTCATTAACCCTTTCTCTGGAAAACTCAACTTGCTTACCTCTCACAAGGATGTAATCGTCAGTGGTGAAACACAAGTTAGCATAAAACTCTCGAATCATAGGCACAACCACTACTGCAGTGAAGTATTAAAACCACTCCCAATTTCTGGCAATGATCAACCTCTTGATCTCGCTACCCAAATTAGCAAATGCCTGTTCTTAGATCATCTTTCTTGATTCCATTTGAGTAGTATAGCAATGTTAGGCTTTAAAATTGACAAATATCCTCGAGTCAAAATCTCCTTTTGGCTTCCCTCTATTTATATGTGGAGCCATCAAAATTTCTATGAAAATCCAAATAAAATCTAAATAAATCACAAAATCAAATGTCTAACTCCCCAAGTAAAATTATTTGGTAAGAAACTTTTCACCATGGATTTTCTTCAATCTTTTCCATCAAAACTCCCAAATTTTGGATCTTCCATAATGTAGGAAAATTCTATGGTGAAAATAAAAATATTCTAGGTGAAAGTGAAGGTCTTACCAAGAGAAGATGAAATCTAAGATCTTTCGCCTTTGAAATATTCTCTAAAGCGCACAATGTGAAGCCCTAGGTCGTGGTTAGAGGTAGGAGACGACCCAAGCAGTAAAAATGGAGTTTTACTGGGCAATTTCATGGTTTTTTAAGTAATCTGGCATTTTCGGAAATTTTGTGCTTCAGACACCAATTTTGGCGCATCCATCGCCAACTCACTGTCAACTGGCGCTTCAGGTGCCAATTTGGCGCATCAAGTGCCAACCCCTTAATTTCTTCAGATTTCATTTTCTGAGGAAATCTATTGTGTATCACTTAACTTCAACCTCTAATCAAGTTAAATAAACATTTATAATTATAGTTAAACACTACTCTAACACCAAAATCACTTTTATATATAAAATCCATGCTATTACAAACTAACAGCTTTTCAAGCCAACAAACATCTAATTCAGTGTCCAAACCAAACAAAACATCCTAACATTGAATTCTAAAACATCAAAATTCAAAACATAAACATACATAAAGTTCATTAACGAAAGTAAATGCAATCCAACAAAAAAAAAACAACTAAAATAAGTTGTATTAGACAAAATGTTCCGTGCAAAAAGTAATTTAAAACATCTTCTTCGCTCTTGTCCTCCTAGATGTCTCCCATGAATTGATAGTGTACATAAAAGTTGTAGAAGGGTCGATAAGGAAATTCATCAGTTGAATCTTCCTCAATCCAAGCTTGTTTCTTGAACATACATACTAAACCATCTTCAATACGTCCAGTATGTTCCAAATGTTCCTTCAGCGGGAAACATTTTCAATTTCATGAATAAGGTTTTTTTACCTCTTTTTCTATCTTCTTGATCCTTTTCAAAATTACATTTGAAGTGAATTAAGGCTGAATAGGTGATGAATTCTGTGATGCTTGATTGATCAGTACATTCATATCATTCTCATATACCATTCCAATACAGTTGGAATAGACTTCTGGGTCCATCGTCTTCCAAGGGAGAAGCACTTTCTCCCAACTCTCAGAAGGTACTTGCGATTGACTTCTTAGTAAGAAACATATGGATAGATGTCCCAATCATTAGACAGATCCTTACACAATTAAACCCAAAACTGATTTCACAATTATTACACATTAACATGTTTTCCAGTTTGAATATAGTAATTAAGAATAACACTCTACTTAGTTATCTTATTAATTTTCATTGTAGGAAGTAATTTTGATGCAATAAGGAAATGCCACGCCTTAGATGCAGGATTCAACAATGACAAAGAAAAACTTACATTACCATCATCTCTGACCTCCCAATTTGTATCTTCATCCGTAAGGTATTGATTGAGTTCATTCATATTATCTCTTATAGAGGTAACATTTGCATAATGGAAAATAGGAACACTTTCAATCATTAACATCTTGTTTATTCTTAAAGAAGTGAATTGCACAAAATTGCCTTGTACATAGAAAATTCTTTGGTTAATTCCATGTAGATTTGCATAAAACTCTTTCACCACAGGGAAAACTACTATGACAGTAGTGTAGCAAAGGACTTCCCAGTGTCTCTACGTAATTATCTCTTCCACTCAAGTATTTGGTGAGTTGAATCCTCGATTTACAAATCATTTTTCCTTGATTAGCCTCTTCTTCACAAAAACTCGATCATGTAATTTCTGCTCATCAAAATTAATGAACTTTCTCCAGTTGAAAATTCCAAATCTAGAAGAATATCTAAAGTGGGAAGCCTTAGGAATTGAAAACTAGTAAATCTTCCCTCATTTTGCCCCTTAAAATGACATTGGAATCAGTTCTTAGGAGTTGTAAGGAGAAGAACCTGCCAAAAACTACCTTTTAAAATGTTTTAAGTCATTCTTTTTTCCATGGTGCTTCAAGCACCAGCTCTTTGGAATGTGGCGCTTCAGGTGCCAATTTGGTGCATCAGGCGCCAGTTCCAAAAATATTTTGATTTTAATTTTGATCCAATAAATTCTTAATTAATCCTTAAAATTAGGTAAATAAATATGTTTCTAAATATTTTCTTAATGTAAAATTTCTTAAATACACAAAATCAATAAGAGTATAAATATAAATATATGTTAAATATTCCAAAAAAAACATAAAAGCAAAATAAACAATGATAAATATGGGTTGCCTCCCACAAAGCGCTTGGTTTAATGTCGTTAGCTTGACATTCCCACTCTTTATTTTGGGTGACCCAACATTAAAATCACTTTAAAAACATTTCAATCGGTGCCCATTCACTTTAAATCTCCTTCCAGTTTTGGGATCTTCAATATTAACAGATCCAGAGGGATAGACTTTTAAAATTCTGAATGGCCCTTTCCACCTACACTTCAGTTTTCTAGGAAATAATTTTAATCGTATATTGTATAATAAAATTTTCTATCTAGACTCAAATTCCTTTCTTATTATCTTTTGATCATGACATTCTTTAATTCTTTTGTTATAAATCCTAGCATTATCATAAGATTCATTCAAAATTTCTTCAGGCTCATTCAATTGCAATAATCATTTTCTCACTAGCATATTTCAAATTAAAATTTAATTACGTAAAAGCCTAATAATCTTTATGCTCCAACTCTACTAGTAAGTGACAAGTCTTCCCAAAAATTAGTCTATATGGAGACATTTCTATAGGTTTCTTATAATCTCTCATGTATGCCCATAATGCAGTATCTAATCTAGCAGACCAATTCATTTTATTAGGATTCACACTTTTTCTCCAATATTCTTTTAATTTCACGATTAGATACTTTTTACAAACCACTAGCTGGGGATAATAAGTAGTTGCAATTTTATGCATTATATTATATTTTTTCATCAACCTTGAAAATGTCCCATTTCTAAAATGAGATCCTCCATCGATCATGATTACTCTCGACATCCCATATCTTGTAAAATTATTTCTGATTAAAAATTTTGAAACACTTCGAACATCACATTGAGGTAAAGCAGTTACTTCAATCCATTTTGAAACATAATCCACTACAATCAACATATACACATTTCCAAATGAAGGTATAAATGATCCCATAAAATCTAATCCCCATGCATCAAAAATTTCAATTTCCAAATTAAAATTTTGAGGCATTTCATTTCTTTTTGAAATTTTACCTACTCTCTAACACCGATCACATGTTTATATATATATATATATATATATATATATATCTGTGTGTGTGCATATATCATGATGGGAGTGGCGGCCGGAGCTATGCTAGGGTTTTGGGGGAGATGAGGCTACTTTTGCTCTCGCAGGCTTGGGAGATAATAGAAGGGATAGGTTCTTGCTCTCTTACACTGGTTTGGAGTTTTGTTATAGAATATTCTTGCTTCTCTTGTATGGTTTGAAATAAGTACTGTTACATTGATACCTGAGCTCGGTTTCCTGGCTGGGGGGAAAATTTGTTCTCATGGCTCTACCTATTGATGTTGAGACTGATGTGTACTTGGCTAAGGACACTTTTGCTGGGGTGGTGGGGAACAATAATGCTTCCCTTGGTGACCCCAACTTGCTTGGTTTCCACAATACTTTCATGATACAGTGTATGGAAGGGGTTCTGCTCCCTGCATACATCTTGTGGGGTTGAGGGAGGGGGAACAAGTTTCTTATTTTACTACAGAGGAACACGATGACCTAAACAAGGAGATAAAATTCACCCTTATTGGGAAATTCAGCCTAGGACATCCAAAGATGGATTTAGCGAGGAACTATTTTGATTCAATGCATTTTATTAGCAATTGGAAGTTGGAGTCGCTTGATGGGAGGCATTTGCTCATTCAACTCTCCACTGAGGAAGACTATGCTAGGATGTTTGCCAAAAAAGTCCATAATCATTGAGGGGATGAACATGAAAATCATTAAATGGACACCTGACTTTGATGCCAGTAAGGAACCACCTGTGGTACCTATATGGTTTAAATTTCCTGAGCTACCATTGCATCTATTTAAGTTGAATGCCTTGTTTAATATTTGGAGTGCCATTGGTACCCCATTGAAGGTTGATGCCCACACTTTCAATAAAGCTAGGCTTGTTAGTGCCAAAATACTCATTGAAATGGATATAACACTCCCTGAAGAGAAGAGGATATGGATAGGAAATGAGACTCAGGGTTTCTAGCAAGATATAGTCATGGAACAAAAGCCTTACTACTGTCAACATTCCAAAATGTTTGGTCACACTAAGGAAAGGTACTACAGGTTGCATCCCCCGTAGAGAAGAACAATTCAGGTTCCACCTAAGGAGGCTACTGCATTGGAAATTCCCATGGCAGCAAGAGGGAAAAAGAAGGAAGGACATGAATTAATCTCAGCTACAGCTGAGGAGTAATACATGATGATGTTCATTTTCATTTCCAATATTACTTAAGTTGCAAGCCATTTTACCAAAAATGATCTATATAATATTGTTGTTTTTGAATTTTTCTAATAGTTCTTTCTAACTCTGAATCATAAGGTACTAAATCTTCAGATCTTACACTACGCATAAACAAACACAAGTATTTTAAAAATAAGCAAACACATTAACATTTGAAATTTTTTTAACTAAACTAGAAACACACGTTTTTTTAGTTTAAAAATAAAAATAATTTAAATTATAAAATGATTTACTACTACTTTCCATGAATTCCCCGGCAACGATTTCAACAACTTGATACGGGCAGATTTAGTGTGCTAATTTTGCAAATATTTTTCAATATTACAAAATAAACTTGACAGATACAATAGTAAATATGCATTTTAATTCTAACAAAAATAACTTTAGTGAAAATATTTTCAACTTTTATAATCTTTAAAATACTAAATCTCCTAAAAATAATACAAGTATATGTATCGCTCAAGTTATAAAAGGCTCTAATGGAGTCATAGATATTGATCCCATAGAGAAGTTGAAAATGCTTATAAGTTCTTAAGATTATAATGTAAAATACAATTTGAAACTACAAAAGTGAATTGTGAAATTCGAATCCAAAGTAAATGAGTGAAGCCTAAATAAAAAGCAGTTAAGAGATTAAATTAATTAAACTAATTACTAAATTTTCGAAAGTAAAATATTTGAAAAATAAATAATTTTTTTTGTGGTGAAGAGTTCAAATTTAAGAGATCATCCTTCCCCATTACAATGAGTATATGGATTGTGAATAATCAGAAAACATTTGAAATAAAGTATATATATAAATTGTTTTGGGCCAAACAAGAGCAATCCTTTTCTTTACCCTCTTTCAAGTTCATAAGGAACTTTGTATAATCCAGAGTTTGGTCCCTAATTCTGTGGTTAGCTTAGGAGGATACCGGCTGCAACTCCAGAGCTCCCACTACTCCCTCACATATGGAATAACAATCTCATAATAGTTTCTAAATTGGGGATTTTAGTCTGTCACCTTAAAATCTCCAATTTTGCATCCCAAAAAGTATATTTCTTTACGTATTTGCACTCAACCCCATGGTTGACATCCCCTATCCTTCTCCCATGTTATTCTCCCCATGTTATAGAAATCATGGTCCTTTCAAAACATATGTTTCTCAACACATTTTAACATTTTAATTGGCCAGATCAAAAAGTAAATACAAATTGGAGTTTAAATCATTACAAATTATTGACATTTAAAACTCTATAAGACAAAATTATGTCTTCACAAAACTGTATCTTACAGTAGGGAGAAGTATAAAGAAGACTACTTAGAATTCATAAGAAGGATACGACAAAACATGAATTTCATATATAAAACCAAGTTTACAAAACAAAGAAATAAAAGAACACAACTTATCTCACAATCCTTCCAAAGCAAATCCTAAGAAGTTTTCTTCAAGCACTTTCCCTCTTTACAAGGACTCTAAATTTTCTCTTAGAAGTGGAATGAAGAATAAATCTCTCACCTTCCCTCTCCTCTTACTATCCTTGAAGAAAATCTCCAAACCCTTGACTTTCTTTCTCTCTATCTTAAGCCACACTCTCTCTTCATCCCCCCATTCACACACCTCACCTCAAGCTTTAGACTTCCCTCTCATTTATTAAAGGTTTCCTCCCTCCAAAAAGAATTCAAAATTCCCTCCAAAATTCTATCTAAAAGTCAATTTATTTGAATTTAAAAGACATGTCTATTGATCTAAGAGACATATCCCCTCATAAAAGAACCTTCCAAAGTGTCTAGATGCATTGAATCACACTATGGGGCATTTAGAACAAGTGTCCCTTTCAAAATTTGCACAAAATTCATCTCAAACTAACTTAATCCATAAAAAATCATTTCTGGCACTTCAGGCACTGGTACCGGCGCTTCAGACTCTCGTACTGGTGCTTCAAGCTCCAACTTGCTTAAGACTGCGTTGCTCTAGGGTTTGACACTTTAAAAGCCAAATCTAGCACTTTTGATGTCAAATCTATATCAAATAGAACTTCAAGCACCTATTCTGGTGCTTTAGGTGCTAGCTCTCTATAAAATGGCGCTTCAGGCGCCAGTTCTGGCGCTTTAGACGCTAGAATCCAAAAATTCTCTATTTTGGCTCCAAATTTTGTCATTTTTGCTAATTTTGCTCCAAATGCATACCAAAACATGGAAATAATTTTCTTTAAAGTGCAATTTCACCGAAAAAAAGTATAAAATTTATACTTAAAATGACATATTATTTTGGTGTATCAATGCCCAATAGGTGTGGTGTGTCCGACAAGCAAACCACAAGTTTTGGCGTTGACCGAAGAGATCAACTAAACCAGCACAACTACCTGAATCAACTTTCCAAAAATAAATAAAAAAGAGTAGAAGGTTTTTGTTAGGGAGAAAACAGGGACTCCTACTGGGGAAAAAGGAAGAAAATTCCAAAAACAACCATAAAAAACACTAACTGGCACGATGAAGGTTCAGTTTCAATTTAAAGTTAGAAAACTTCAACCTTGATTTCAAATTTCAATAATTTCAGAGAATGGGAATGAGGAATCAGGTATTAACCCTAAAATGGAAATTAAAATTTTGGTATCAATCCTAGAATGAGAATTGGAAGCATTGTTCCATTTATGGGGGCGTCACACCAATCTCGAGGATGAGAATAGGATGACAGACTCCATTTAAAGTGGTCTCATACATAGCTCAAAGAATTGGGTAGAGAATCAAATGTCATACTCCATCTAAAGTGGTCTCAAATCGATCTCAAAAGAAGAGAATAAGATGTCATACTCCATTTAAGGTGCTTCATCTGACCATTCTTTTCACCATCCTTTTTATCTCAGAAGGCTGAGGATCAACCTCATTGTATGTCAAGGTACTCAGAGGTTCCCTAACCTATCATAGATAAAGTTATAGAAACAACCACAATGAATGGTTATCTCGCCTTTCCCATGCATCCATTTATGCAACACTATGTAGGTATTTTTCATTAACAGACTAGCTCGACCTCTATCTCTCAAATCAAATACACAGTCAAGAATCCACACTGAATGGTTATCCTGCCATTCCCGCGGCTCTATGTAGGTACTTTTCATTAACTGACCTGCTCCACATCTATCTCTAAAGTCAAATACGCAGTCAAGAATCCATCTTTCATCTTTTTCAGAGAAACCTCCTGTATGCAGTTCTAAACCTTTAAAGATGTTGACAAATCTCCCTTGGATTTCTTCATAAAGTTCAAATTCTCTTGTCTTAACTCTATTAACTTTTTCTAATTCTAAAGTAGGAAAATATTGTGGTCGTCGGGGCTGCTCCCTCATTTCAATGTCCATAGGAAACAACGTCTGACTTAGCTTCATATGCAATGGGATCTATGACTCAATATCTAGGTGTGCGGCCTCTTGACACCCTGTATCGTCAGCCGTATACTCTTCAAAGGTATCATAGTGCTTCAAATGGATGACTAGTAGAAGTTTCCCTCATGCATGGGTCACAAATTTTTCCATCAGGAATCGAAGTAAGTGTCACTTATGCTTCTTGTATACGCCTTTTCTCCTGATGCAAGAAAGCTCTATGCTTGCAGCGACTGGCATTTCGGTGTTGTGTTCTTCTAAGTGGCGCATCTGGCTCTCTTTCTTCATCAACACTGACTAAATTCACTATCAGTGCAGGTATCATGGATTGTAGATGACTGGTTCCTTCCATTGGATGCTGTTGTGTCGCTACTTTCTTCCTCTTTAGTGAGGAGTCTTCTTTGAGACCAATTCTTAGTAGTGATGGAAATCCTTCTTTCTCCCGGTGACTGACTATATTCATCAGGGGACTCGCGCAGTCCATGTTAACCTGAATGAAGTCCAAGTAAAAATCTACGATGCCTCACTAGGCTGCCATTTCTACAATTTGTGCGAGATTGAAGCCGTCTCTAAAAGAAAAAATTAGCTTCAGCCCTGACATCTTTCTGTAGAAGACAGAAAAACATCAGTCCGCTGAAATTCAAAACAGACAAACTAAACAAGTTGTTAAACAAGTTCTAAATTTAGACAAGTGCAAGTCTTTTATTCATTTAATTTAATTTAGTGAAATTTTAAAATTTAAAATGCAAAAAATTAGAGTGAGAAAATTCAAAAAAGTTCACTTTATTGATGTTATTTATATTATAAAACTTTGGACCCAATACAGACACTGGCCAACTAAAACAAGTAACATTTTAAAAAAATTATTTTAAGCAATGTCATGTTGTGTAGTATATCTTCAAATATTGGCCATTAACCGTCAACATAGGTCTTTTACCTCAGAAATCCACCAGCTAGTAAGATCCTCTTGAATAGAACTTTTCTATGACAAATGGTCCCTCCCAAGTTAGTTCAAATTTTTCACCTATCTTGCAGTGTGCAAGAATAGGTCTTTTAAGAACAAGAATGAGGTCAACAACTTTGAACGCCCTCGAGCAGACCAATTTTTCATGAGCCCACACCATCCTCGTTAGGTAGAGTTTTAGATTTTGTTGTGTTTCTAGTCATTTTCCCTCAAGACTTTCCAATTCTTCAAGTCTAAGCTTTGGACTTCCTTCTTTGGTAATTTGATTGGCGCCAAAGACTCTGAGGGATGTTGTCTAGACTTCAAGAGGTAGTACAACCTCAAACTCATATATAAGTGCATAGGGTGTACCTTGAGTGGGAGTTATGAACGTTGTCAGTAGGCTCACAATGCCTGTAATAATTTATCATGCCATCCTCTTTTATTCTTGTTTAATGTCTTCTTCAAGTTTTTCATGAGCGTCTTATTGAAGGCCTCGTCCAGTCTGTTTGCTCTAGGATAGTAGATTGTACAATATTTCTAGTCTAACCCATGTCGTTTGATGAAATTGTTGATCTTTGTGCTCTTAAAGGCTGTCTCACTGTCGAAAATCACTCTGTGTGGTACACCAAAAAAGCAGATAGTGTGACTCTTTAAAAATTTTTTAACGTGCTATGTTGTAACCTCTCGTAAAGACACTTATTCTGCCCACTTGGAGAATTATTCTATAGTGGCAAGAATAAATCTGTATCCCTTAGATGATGGAGGGTCTATCAGATCTATTTTATCTGTGCCCCAACACTCGAGTGGCCACGAGGCGACGATTGGATGTAGCACATTTGGAGGTTGGT
Organism: Phalaenopsis aphrodite; assembly: GCA_003013225.1. NCBI lineage: Eukaryota > Viridiplantae > Streptophyta > Magnoliopsida > Asparagales > Orchidaceae > Phalaenopsis > Phalaenopsis aphrodite. The sequence goes on from NEWO01000632.1 coordinate 324,619, forward strand.
GTAAGACCAACCCATGCACTTGACAAAGGTGACACCTTCTGGCTTTATCCATACAATCAAATATCATCACCGACCAATAATACCAGAGACTTTTAGTCTTCATTTTTAGCTTTGGCCCTGACTCATGAGCTTCACACAATACAACATGTACTTCTTTAACTATATTATGTCCTTTGACTCTGCTTAGGCATCACAGGCACATCTGATTGAACAATCTTCTTAGAGGACATCACCCTCTATAGAATATGACATAGCTCTTCTCGTGATGTGATATGCTTCAGACTTGTCTTTTGGAAGCCTTCCTATTTGTAAATATTCTATCAATGTCTTATCCTAATCTTCGTTATTGTCAGCAGCTACAATCATCATTCCTTCCTCTTTTCTGAGTATGTGTAGATTTTTGAGGTTGATCTGAGATAGAACCTGACGCACCTAACATCCTTGTATTGTAATGCCAATGGAATCCTCTAGTGGACATGCCAGTTCCTTAGCAAGTTTCACCAAAGCATCGACTTGGGCGTTATCTCCCCTTGGAATCTGGTATAGTGTCACATTAGGGATCCGTTTCAATAACATCATCGTGTATTAATGTTATTCTATTAGCCTTGGCTTAAAATATTTATATTATCTAACAACTTGTTGGATGATGAGTTGTGAGTCACCATAGATGTCAATGTCTATTATATCCATTAAGATTGTCAAGTCCAACTTGGTGATCAATGCTTCATATACTACTTCATTATTTGTGCACGGATCTGTCAAGTGATTGGAGAATCTTAACATACCCTGATCTGGCGTGATAAAGAACAANATTTTTAGCTTTGGCCCTGACTCATGAGCTTCACACAATACAACATGTACTTCTTTAACTATATTATGCCCTTTGACTCTGCTTAGGCATCACAGCCACATCTGATTGAACAATCTTCTTAGAGGACATCACCCTCTAAAGAATATGACATAGCTCTTCTCGTGATGTGATATGCTTCAGACTTATCTTCTGGAAGCCTTCCTATTTGTAAATATTCTATCAATGTCTTATCCTAATCTTCATTATTGTCAGCAACTGCAATCATCATTCCTTTGTCTTTTTTTGAGTATGTGTAGATTTTTGAGGTTGATCTGAGATAGAACCTGACGTCACCTGACGTCCTTGTACTGTAATGCCAATGGAATCCTCTAGTGGACATGCCAGTTCCTTAGCAAGTTTCACTAAAGCATCGACTTGAGCGTTATCTCCCCTTGGAATCCGGTATAGAGTCACATTAGGGATCCGTTTCAATAACATCATCGTGTATTGATGTTATTCTACTAGCCTTAGCTTCAAATTTTTATACTATCGAACAACTTGTTGGATGATGAGTTGTGACTCACCATAGATGGCAATGTCTATTATATCCATTAAGATTGTCAAGTCCAACTTGGTGATCAATGCTTCATATACTACGTCATTATTTGTGCACGGATCTATCAAGTGATAGGAGAATCTTAACATACCCTGATCAGGCGTGATAAAGAACAAACCAATTCTTGCTTTGCCTGGTACAACTACTTCTAATCCTTTGTCCTTTCTGGCTGACAAAGCTCGATCGAAGTACATTTCTCAATGTCTGGCACTAGACGATTTTATTTATAGTATCTACTCATCTAGTAGCTCGTCATTGAGAGGGGACCCAGTTGGAAGTTGGTGTGTGATACACAAAAATAATATGTTGTTTTAAGTATATATTTTATGCTTATTTTTGGTGATAATAAAATTTCAAGAAGGGTATTTTCATGTTTTTATTGCAGGCATATCAATTTTAGGTATTTGGAGCAAATGTAGCAAAAAGGATGAAATTTGGAGCAAAACTAATGAATTTTTGTAAACTGGTAAAAGATGCACTAGATTGGTGCAAGATGCACCAATATATAAAGAAATCGTGCAATATGAGCCAGATTGACACAAGATGAGCCAAAACCTAGAATACTGCAGTCTTCAACAAACTAGTGCAAGGTGCACCAGATTAGCGCATGATGCGCCATTTGACAGCGAGCTGGTGTAAGATGCCTCATAGATGAATTTTTGCAGATAAACACATTTCAAGATGAATTTTGTGTGAATTTTCATAGGGACACTTGTTTTAAACACTCATTAGAGTGATTTAATGCATCTAGACACTTTGGAAGTTTATTTTATAATGGGATATGTCTCTTCGATTAATGGACATCTTTTCAATTCAAAAGAGTTAAATTTTGGATAGAATTTTAGAGGGAATTTTGAATTCATTCTTGAGGGAGGAAGACTTTGATAAAAGAGAGGGAAGGCTAAGGCTTGAAGAGAGTTGGAGTGGTGTGTAAAGAGGGGCGGCAAGAAGAGATTGAGAGAGAGAGAAAGTCAAGGGCTTAGAGATTTTCTTCAAGAATTGTATAAGGAGAGGGAAGGTGAGAGATTTCTTCTTCATTACACTTCTAAGAGATAATTGAGAGTGCTTGTAAAGAGAGAAAGGCTTGGAGAGAAGTTCTAGAGATTTGCTTAAGAAGGATTGTGAGATAAGTTGTGTCTTTGATTTCTTCTATTTTGTAAAATTATTTTTATATATGAAATCCATGTTTTATTGTATCATTCTCATGAATTCTGAGTAGTCTTATTATCCTTCTCCCTACTTTGAGATATGGTTTTGTGAAGAATTGATTTTATTTTATATAGTTTTTAATGTCAATAATTTGTGATGATTTAAACTTCAATCTTCACTTACTTTTTGATCTGACCAATTAAAATGTTAAAATGTGTTGAAAAACAAAAATTCTATAAGGTCTATGATTTTTGCAACATGGGGAGAATCACATTTGATTTCATGGGAGAGTATCTCATCCATGGAGTTGGGTGCAAATAAATAGGGAAGCATACCTTGTTGGATGTAAAATTAGAGATTTTATGGTAACAAATTAAAATCCCCAATTTGGTCTAGTTGATTTGAAGCTGATGCAAGATTGTTAACCCTCAAGTGAAGGAGTAGTGGGACCTTTGGAGTGGAAGTTGGTATCCTCCCGGCCTAACTACAAAATTAGAGACCAAATTCTGGATTAGTCAATATTTTTTATGCACTCGGAAGAAGGTAGAGAATATGATTGCTCCTATTTGGCAAAACACAATTTTTATTTATAATTTCAAATGATTTTAATTTCTTCACAATCCATATACTCATTGTAAAGGCTGTGTTTTTTTAATACTAAAAAATATTTGTAAAATCAGCACACTAAATCCATCAACATCAAAGCTTTTGGCAGCGTTGTCGGGGAAGTAACATAAATTATTAGTGGGTTATTTTATAAATTATAGTATTTTTATTTTTAAAACTATTAAAAAAAGTTTTTATAGTTTAGTTTGAATATTTTCTTATTTAAGTGTGTGTGCTTATTTTAAATTATTTGTTGTGTTTGTTTATGCATAATGTATGATCTAAAAATTTAGTACCTTACGATTCTGAGTTAGAAAGAACTATTAGAAAACTTTGAAAATAATAAGAAGAGATAGATCATAATAGCAAAATGGCTTGCAATTGAAGTAATGTTGGAAATGAAAATTGAACATCATCAGAGACCTTTAAGAGATTATGCTAACCCTACAGCAGTTGAAATTCATTTGAGTAAATAAAACCTTGCTGTAGCTGTTAATTCATTTGAGCTTAAACCTGTTATTATCCAAATGGTACATAATAATAAGTTTGGGGGAACACAAACCGAATATCCTAATTTACACCTTGCTAGTTTTCTAGAATTATGTGCTACTTTTAAATATGATGGAGTGTCAAATGATGTCGTCAAACTTAGATGTTCTCCTTCTTCACTAAGGGATAAAGCTAAGATGTGGATAAGATTGTTAGCATTTAGACCTATCAAAACATGAGGAGATTTATCACAAAAATTTTTATGTAAATATTTCCTACCTTTAAAAACTACTAAGCTTAGAAATGATATTACTTTTTTGTCAGTTTGAAGGGGAATCAATTTATGAAGCCTAGGAATGATTTAAATATCTCCTTAGAAAGTTTCCACACTATGCATTGCCAGATTAGTTAATAATTCAAACTTCTTATAATATATTGGTTTGATCTCTTAGATTAATAATTAACACTTCTGCTGGTGGGCCATTAATGTCAAAACCATTCAATGAAGCATATTCTTTAATTGAAGAGATGACTATTAATAATTTTCAATGACCCTCTGAAAGGGTGAATCAAAAAAGAGTTGCCAGTAATCATGATTTTAATGTAATATCTATGTTAGTTGCATGAATAGCTGCTACATCAAAGAAGATAGATCAATATGGAAAGAATTATTCTCAAATATCACTTGTGCTTGAGAAAAACTCATTGGGACAAATGATGGAATCTCAATCTTCTTATGAGACCTTAAATGCAATAAATAATTATTCTAATAATCCTTATTCCAATTAATATAATTCTGGTTGGAAGAATCATCCAAATTTTAGTGGGAGTAACAATAATTCTAATGCTGCAAATCCACAATGGGGAATCAACACTGCAAACCCGTTGGTAAACTCCAATAATCAAGGAAATCCAACTTATAAACCTTATTACCCTCCAAGTTTTGGTGAAGATTTTCATTTTGAGACAGAATGTCCTATTAAACCAATGAAAAATGGTGTAGAAAGACCACCACCTCCATTTCCTAAAAGATTGAATAAAAAATAGAGATAACCAATTTTCAAAATTTTTAAAAATATTGAGGAAATTAATGATAAAAATTTAATTTATTAAAGCTTTGGAACAAATGCAAAGCTATGTGAAGTTCATGAAGGATATACTTAATAAGAAAATGAACTTTGTAGATAATGAGACTAGTGCACTCAGTATAAAGTGTAGCACTATAATTCAGAAAAAGCTTCCTAGAAAACTTAAAGATCCTAGAAGTTTTACAATTCCATGTGCTATTGGTGATAGATTTTTTGGAAAAGATTTATGTGATTTAGGAGCCAATATTAATATTATTATCAAATTTCAAAAGGTTGGGTTTAAGATATATTTCATCTACAACTGGAACTCTTCCGTTAGCTGATCATTTGATTACCTATCCTGAAGGAGTTATAGAAGATGTTTTGGTAAAATTTGATAAATTTATCTATCCTGTGGACTTTATTGTATTAGATATGGAGGAAGATAAAGAAATTTTTATCATTTTAGGAAGACCATTCCTTTCTACTAGAAGAATTTTGATAGATGTCAGAAATGAGAACTAACTATGAGAGTTACTGATCAAAAGGTTACATTTAATATTGCAAGATCAATAAAATACCATGAAAAAGATCAAGAGATTAAATTCTTCAGAATGGTTATTAATGAATATCTAAGCCATGAATATTTCAAAAAGACATTTGGAAGGGAATTTGAAATGGAAGAAGTGGACTATATAGATGAGCATAAACTTTAAGATGAATCAATGAAAGTGAGTAACGGAGATTTGGATTATGTTCAGTAAAAATTTGAAATTTTAGACCCTACAGAAAGTAATAAGAATTTGACTTCATCTATGAAGAATCCTCATGAACTAGAACTGAAAACACTTCATACACATAAAAAATATGAATTTTTAGGAAATTTATCTACATTAACTGTTATAGTAACCTCAAAATTAACTGATAGGCAAGAACAATAATTGTTGGAAACTTTGAGAAGATATAAAAAACCCTTTGGACGGAAATTAGCTAATATTAAACGAAGTAGTCCTTCGATTTGTAAGCATAGAGTTTTATTGAAAGATCAGTGATGCAACAAAAATATATACTAAACTTGATGCACCAAAAATATATACCAAAAAAATATACTAAACCAAAAATATATACTAAACCAAAAATATATAAGATCAGTTTTATTGTAAGCTCCATAGTGAGAGCCATTATCCTCCTCACCTAACCATGGATTTAGAGACTAAACTTAAGATTAGCCAATGATTCTCTATAACACTTGACTGAGGGTAGAGAATTAAAATTGCTCCTATTTAGCAGAAGACATATTAAAACCATTTATCTCTCTCATTTAACAAAAACTCATTGTTGTGGGAAAGTTGTTTTCTCATATTTGATAACTTCATCACAAAAATATAGTTTAGTACTTATTACTTAGCTTTACTTTACAATTTCACTAGTAGTTGGTAATTTAGTTCTGATAACACCCTAAACATTTGAAATTAGTGTACTAGATTTTCTTTAATGTTGTGAATTTGCTGATTTAAGTTTCCATTATGAATTTACACATTCCTTGTGGGATCGATATTTGGGGCTAAAATAAAAACTTCTATATTACTTGATAACGATATGTATATTTGCGTAGAATCCCAACATAAATTACTTCAATTTCTTATTCATAAATAACGAATCAAGGTTTTAGCGTCGCTGTAAAGCGGAGTCAACTTTATTAATTTTATACATCTATAATTTCGGGATCAAGTTTTTGGCACCGTTGTCGGGGAAGGTAGTGATAAATTAAATAGATTTCGTAAATTGGAAAATTTAGTGATAAAGCAAAATACAAAAGTCATTAAAAAAATATTTTTTTTTTGAAATTTAAGAGCACTTCAAAGATTTTTTTTTCCTTTTATTACTTTTTGTTTATGCGTAGTATTGGCTCTGAACGCTTAGTACCTTACGATTCAAAATTATAAAAGTGTTAAAACAATAAAAATTAGAAATTTGAACGAAATGGCGAATAACTTAGATAATCAAATAAATTGAAATCGACAAAGACCTTTAAAAGATTATGCTAATCCTATAACAGATGAACTTCACTTGACTATTCAAAATCCTGATGATGTTGTTAATTCATTTGAGCTTAAACCTGCTATTATTCAAATGGTACAAAATAATCATTTGGAGGAACACCTATTGAAGATCCTAACTTACATCTAGCTAGTTATCTCCAAATATGTGCTACTTTTAAATATGATGGAGTGTCTAATGATGTTGTTAGGCTTAGTCTTTTTTCATTTTTCATTAAGGGACAAAGCTAAAGCTTGGTTAAATTCATTAGCTCCTAGATCTATTAAAACTTTGGGAGAACTATCCCAAAAATTTTTAGCTAAATATTTTCCACCCTTGAAATCTATTATGCTTAGAAACGATATTACATTTTTTTGTCAGTTCGAAGGGAAATCAATATATGAAGCTTGAGAAAGATTTAAGGATCTCCTTAGAAGATGTCCACACCATGCTTTGCCAGATTGGTTAACAATTCAAACTTTTTACATTAGATTAGTAGGATCACTTAGATCTATTATAGATGTTGTTGCAGGTGGATCATTAATGTTAAAACTTTTTGATGAAGCATATTCTTTAATAGAGGAGATGATTACTAATAATTTTAAATGGCTCTCTAAATGGGTAAATCCAAAAAGAGTAGCTAGTATTCATGATTCTGATGGAATGTTAAATTTTTTCTATATCAAAGAAGATTGATCAAATTGGAGTGAACTATTTTCAAATACCACTAGTGTTAGATGAAAATTCATTAGGATGGATAATAGAGACTCAGTCATCTTATGAAACTATGAATGCTATAAATAATAGAAATAATAATCCATATTCTAATTATTGTAATCCTGGATGGAAAAATCACCCTAATCATTGTTTGAATAATTATAACAATTCGATGAACCCCTCAGGAAATTTAAATAACCAAGGGAATTCTAACTATAAACCTTACTATCCTTGTGGATTTAACAATAACTCATAAGATAAGGAGAAGAAGCTGACTATGGAAGAAGTGATGTTGAACATGGGAAATTAAATACAAAAGTAAGGAGTTGTAATTAGGAATATTGAAAATCAATTAGAACATATTGCTACTTTACTTAGTAACAGATCTTCATGAATTCTTCCTAGCACTGTTGATGTTAATCCAAAAGATCAGAATAAGGAGCACATTAAAGCTATTCAATTATAAAGTGGATAAGAAGTAGAGACAAGATTCCAAAGAGAAACTGAAGTTGAGAAGGAGAAGGTGGAAATTGAAAGCAACAATGATAAAAATAAACCAATAAAAATTTCCTTAGAAAAATTACCAACTTCGTTTCTTGAAGAATGAAACAAAAAAAAAAAAAAAAAAAAATTAAAAAATTTTTTGGAAATCCTTAAAAAGTAAACAATAAATATTTATTTCATTGAGGCTTTGGAACAAATTCCAAGTTATGTGAAATTTATGAAAGATATACTAAACAAGAAGAGAAAGTTTGTAGATCACGAGACCATTGCACTTAGTGAAGAGTGTAGCACAATTATTCAGAAAAAGCTTCCTGAAAAGATAGAAGATCCTAGTAGTTTTACTATACCTTGTGCTATTGGTGAGAAATATTTTAGAAAAGCATTATGTGATCTAGGTGCTAGTATTAATCTTATGCCTCAATCAATTTTTAAACATTTAGACTTAGGAGAGATTTCCTCTACTACTATAACTGTTCAGTTAGTTAATAGATCAATAACATATCCTAAAGGAGTTATAAAAGATGTATTAGTGTAAGTGGATTAATTTAGTTTTCCTGTAGAATTTATTATATTAGATATGGAGGCAGATAAAGAGATTCCTATTATTTTGGGGAGACCATTCCTTGCAACAGGGAGAGCTATGATAGATGTGTCACAAGGAGAATTAATAATGAGAGTCAATGATCAAGAAGTAACATTAAATATAGCAAAATCTATGAAATATCCAGCGATAGAAAAAGATAATGAATGTTTTAGAATGGAAGTTACTGATTATCTAAGTAATGAGCGATTCAAGGGAATGTTTGAAAAAAAAATAAAGGAAAAAAAAAAGAAATATGAGAATGGGAATGAAATAAAAAATGAGAATTTAGATTATGTTTAAGACAAATTTGAAATTTTGGACCTTTTGGAAAATGATAAAAAAAATCTTATTCCTTCAAGTATTAAACCACCTGAACGTAAATTGAAAGTATTACACGCCCACTTAAAATATGTTTTTTTAAGAGATTCATCTACATTGTCTTTTATTATATCTTATGATTTAACTTAAATTCAAGAGCAATAATTAATTGAAATGTTGAAAAGATATAAGAAGTCCTTTGGATGGACTTTAGCAGATATTAAAGGAACCAGTCCTTCAATTTGTATGCATAGAATTCTATTGGATGAACAATATGAACCTAAAGCTAGTCCACATAGGAGATTAAACCCAATAATGAAACAAGTTATTAAAAAAGAAATATTAAAATGATTAGATGCTTGAATTATATATTCTATTTTAGATAGTGCTTGGGTATGTCTGATCCACTATGTTCCAAAGAAAGGAGGAGTGATAATTGAATTAAATGAGAAAAATGATATAATTCCAACAAGATAAGTTATTGGCACGCAAATTTGTATAGACTATAGAAGATTAAATGTAGCCACCAGGAAAGATCATTTTCCTTTACCATTTCTAGACCAAATGTTGGATAGATAGGCTAGGAAAAAATATCACTACTTTCTAGATGAGTATACCGGGTATCATCAAATTTAGATTGCTCCTGAGGATAAAAAAACACAACATTTATAAGATCTTATGGAACATTTGCTTTTCGTAGAATGCCTTTTGAACTATCTAACACACCTGTGACATTTTGAAGATGTATGATGTCAATTTTTTTGTAATTTAATTGAATGTGGAATGGAAGTATTTATGGATGATTTTTATGTATTTGAAACTTCATTTTAATTGTGCTTAAATAAATTTAGAAAAAGTTCTGGAACTATGTGAAAAAATCAACTAAGTACTAAATTGGGGAAAATGTCAATTTATGGTTGCAGGAGGAACTGTACTTGGGCATAAAATTTCTAAAAATGGCATGAAAGTAGATCAAGCAAAAATTCAAGTTACTACAAAATTGTCGCCTCCTACTACAGTTGGAGTGGTAAGAAGTTTTCTAGGACATGTTAGTTTCTACGGGCGATATATAATTTTTTTTTAAAAAATTACCAAGTCATTATGTCAACTTTGTAAAAAGGTTACAAAATTTTATTTTAATGAGGAATGCATAAAAGCATTTGAGCTATTGAAAGAAAAATTAATTACTACTCTTATAATAGTTCCACCTGATTGGGAGAAACCATTTGAAATAATGAGTGATGATAGTGATCATGTTATTGGAGCAGTTCGAGGGAAAAGGTATAACAAAAATTTAAAGTAATATATTATGCTAGTAAAACTCTTAATTTAACTACACTACTATTGAAAGAGAGTTATTAGTTATTGTTTATGCCTTTGATAAGTTTAGATTTTACTTAATTGAAGATAAATGTATAGTGCATACAGACCATTCTGCTATCAAATATTTGATGCAAAAGAAGAATGCTAAACTGAGATTAATTAGATGGATACTTATGCTGCAAGAGTTCAATTTTATGGTAGTAGATAAAAAGGTAACTGATAGATAAATAGTTGATCATTTGTCTATACTAGAGTGAGAAATATTAACTGACTTTGCAAATAAAATTTTTGGAACTTTCCTTGTTGAACAATAGTATAGTATTGATATAAATAATATATCGTGGTATGCCAATATAGTAAATTATATTGTGAGTGATATTCTATCACCAGATGTAAGGAATCAGCAATTAAAGAATTTTTTCCTGAGGCAAGATTCTATTTTTTGGATGACCTATACTTATATAAATAGTGTAAAGATTTGATCATTAGAAGATGTGTGCCTTACGAAGAAATTTAACAAATAATTGAACGATATCATGATTCTACATTAGGAGGACACTTTGGAACTTGTAGAATTGCACAAAAAATTTTTCAAGCTGGATTTTATTGGCCTACTCTTTTAAGAGATGTTAATGAATATAATAAAACATGTGATTGATGTCAGCGAGTAGGAAATATTTCTAGAAGAAATGAATTGCCTCTAAACAACACATTGGAGGTTGAAATTTTTAATGTGTGGTGATTAGATTTTATGGGGCCACTTATGCCTTCTTTTGGAAATTTTTATAAATTGCTTACTATTGATTATATGTCCAAAAGGATTGAAGCTATTGTTATACCTAAATGTGATGCTCGAAGTGTTTCAAAATTTTTAAATAAAAATATTTTTACAAGATATGGAATGCCGAGAGTGATTATTACAGATGGAGGATCCAATTTTAGGAATAAGAGGATCGAGAAATTGATTAAAAAATATAATGTTATGCATAAATTCTCTACTGCTTATCATCCCCAAACTAGAGGTCTAGCAAAGATATTAAATCATGAAATAAAGTAAATTTTAGAAAAAAGCTATAAATCTTGATAAATTTGATTATTCTGCTAGATTAGATACTACATTATGGGCATACAGAACTGCCTATAAGACTCCTATTGGAATATCCCCATATAAACTTTTTTCTAGTAAAACATGTCACTTACCAGTAGAGTTGGAACATAAAATATTTTGGGTTATTAAGGAATTCAATTTTAATTTAAAGGAT
>NEWO01000632.1:336579-358173 GCA_003013225.1 Phalaenopsis aphrodite
TTATAATTTTTCTAATGCATTAAGAGATATAATACCTTAGAATCCTACACAATCTTATATATCATAAATCAAGGCAAATATTGGTATTGAATGGAAATTTGATAATGAATTGAACCAAAGATGAAACAGATGCAACTTTGGCTTTTGCATCGATGGCGCCCTTTTATAGAGCCATGGTGCCTATGATGGCAGCGTGGTCACCGACAGTGCCCAGTACGGTTTTGGCAGTTCAGAGAGTTTTTAGCGACTTTGGCGGGTTTTTGCTTAAAAATAACTTCCTAAAGGTCATTTTAAAGGCATGAAAACAATTTTAGTTGACCATATACTTCCAAATTTCAAAATCCATGGCTTCTAATTCCAAAAACACTTCAAGATATGGGATTTTCAATCAAAGAAAGTTCATTAGTTTTGACGCACATAAATTATATGCCAAAGTCATCACGAAGAAGAGACTTATCAAGAAGAGAGGCTTTGTCAATCATGGATTGAGTCATTGAAGTTCGAAAATTGAGAAAAGCATAGTACTGAGACATTGGGAAGTTCTATGCTACATTACCGCTGCAGTAGTTGTTCCATTGGTTAAAGGATTCTACTCTAATATTCATGGAATTAACCAAGCAGTCATCTTCTTTGGAGGTAATGTTGTACCATTTACTCCATCATGAATTAACGATATGATTATGATAGAAAGCGTGCCAATCTGTCATTATGCAAACTTTATTCCAATGAAAGATTTGATGTATGATGTATACTGATTTCTGATGGATGAAAGTGATAACTGGAAATTAGAGATGAGGGGTATGTTAGTTTCTCCGCTTCACGGTTAAATGTGATATCTAAGAAAAACTACTCCCTATAATGAGAATTAGTAAAGTTACAAATGAAAGTGTAATTTTAAACTATTGCATTTAAATGGTAAAGCCCGTTGATGTGGGATCAATTATTTTTAAATCTATTATATGTACTATAATGAATGAGCCTATAAGTGGACTGGCGCATCCTTTTGCGATCTTCTTACTTTGTAGTCAATCTCAAGTACCATATGAAAGCTGGGAGAAAGTATTATTACCCTTAGAGACCATGGATCTTATTGATGAGAACTATACTGGGAATGGAAATGAAGCACTGGACATTAGCTTGGATCAATCATCACATTATTCGACTACCTTAATGCCCTGTACAGTTGGAAGTTCACAAGTTTTGGAGAAGACAATAAAGAAGATACAATGAGAACTTCAAAATATCATAAATGAGATAAAAAATCTTACTTACCTTTTTTGATCACTTAGATTTGAGGATGAAGGAACACTTCGATCATACGAGACAGATTGAAGAAGGTTTGCTGCAGTTGTTTAAGAAGAATGAATGGATCGATGAAAATTCAACAGATCAATTCCCATACCGAACATTCTACAGTTTGTACATACATTACTAGTCTATGGAAGATATTATAGGAGGACACAATACTGAAGATGAAGAGGAGTAATTGAAGAAGTTAGACTTTCCACTGTTTAAAATTAATTATGTTTTTAATGTAATTGTTTGGATTTGCTTTGCTTTGAAACTCCTATCACTTTAATTGTATGTATAGTTTAGTTTTCGGCGTTCTAGTGTTGTGGGTTGATTTCAATGCTAAATTATAGTGTGATTTGCTTTATGTATGTGTTTATGGGATTAAAAATATGTGTTTGTAAAAATTTAGAATTTCATATATAAAAGTTAGTTTTTGTAAAAACTCTTGTTTATGGACTATTTAAGGATGAATATTATTATTTAAAGAGACTAATTAGAAGTTGGAGTGAATTTAAAATAATTGATGTCCAAAAAATGGAAATTGAATATTTTTGGCATTGGCGCCGCGGCGCCCGCATGGGAGCCGACGGTGCCCGAGACCCGAAAGTCCCCAAATACTTTGAAATTTCACAAATTGCACAGTGAAAATGTCATTTTTACCCCTTTGGCCACCTTCAACCTTCGGTTTACATCCCTAGGGCTTGCAAACACTTGGATTTAAATTGATTAGAAGACAAAAAAAGTTTGGATTTCATCTTCTCTCGGTAAGAGCTACACTTTGAACTAAAAGTTTTTTATTTCCACCAAGGATTTCTCCTACATTGCTGAGATCCAAAATTTTAAAAGTTTTTAATGCTATTTTGAGAATATCCTTTGGTGAAGAACTCTTACTTAGTGGATTTAAGTTTAGAAAGTTCCACAATGTGATTTTCAAAATTTTTGGAATTTATTTAGATTTTATCATTCTTTTTCTTTCTTTTGAAGATTTCAATGACATCAAGGACAAGCAAAGGAAAGAGGAAATTGGAATATGATGACCAAAGATTCATCAACTTCAAAGCTAACAAACATTTCAATAGTCAACTGAATACAAAGAAAATAATTTTGGATCAAGCATTCAAAAATCTGGGTGGTGAAGTCGAGAGATTGATTGTTGCTCAATAGTGGGAGAATTTATATTACTTTACTACTGAGACTGTTATTGGTATATTCATGAAGTTGTATGACAATTTTAAAGAGACTTATGATGAGCACATCTATGTTCACGGTAAAATGGTTGAGTTCACCTCAAGGAGAATTAATGAAATTTATATGTTGCGAGGAGCATTTCACTGTGAGTACAATGCATTCTCTATTACAAAAGAGGCTCTGAATGAAGTTATTTCATTTCTTATGGATGGAAGAGGAGCTTGGATGGTGAAGAATAATGTTAAAGTAAACTTACCTGCTTTTATGTTAAAGGTAGTATACAAGGCCTGACATTACTTTATATCTGCCAGAATGATACCTATGAACCACCATAGCGAAGTTACTAAGGATAGAGCTATCTTAAACTTTTGTATCCAACAGATGGCCAGTTTAGATGTTGGCTCTATAATTTATAACAACATTCGTTCTATTACTCTAGGTCAAATGACTGGCGGATTAGGACACCCTGCCTTGATTTTTACATTATATGAGCAATAAGTAGTTGATTTTAGAAATAATGAGGAAAGGATTGAGCCTCTTAAACTTATTGGGCCAGAAAATATTAAAACCTATAAATCTTATGTTGGATGGAGAACAAGAAGATGGAGTAGGGATATTCCTTCTACTTCTAGTACTCTTACTCTTCAGAAACTTATGAAACAGATGATCATCCAACAAGGAGATATCTTAAGGATAAAGAACAGGAATGAAAATTTGGAGGCCAAGAATGCACATAATGATAATTTAACAAAACAAAAGTTTGAATATGAAGTTGCATATGATGATGCTATGGTTAGATACATGAGGGGTGACCACTCAGTACAGTTTCCTAGTCACCCTATCTTTACCCCTTATAAATAAAAGAACTTTGATGTAGAAGAAGAAGATGATGATGAAGAAGAGGATGAGTGAAGATGTATGCTTAGTCATAGTTATGATCTTTTATTTATTTTATAGTTTGTTGCACTTTGTTGTTGTTATTGTTTAGTTTGTAGAGTGTGATACTTTGATTTGTATTAAATGTTGTGTTGGGAACTATAGTCTGTGGAGCTGTTTTTTAATTGAAATGTATTTTAGTACTGTTGTTTGTTTTTTAGTACGTTGTTGTATTTATTTTTGGTTAACTCTTTCTCAGCAAACTTTTTTTTATATATGTTATGTGCAATTTAATGTTTTAAGCCTTGTAGTTTTTCATACTAGCACCTGCAATATTTCAGAGTTAAGTTTCAAAAATAGAACTTTCAATAAGTAAATCTTTTCTTTATGTATTAACTGTTTTCTTTCACCTTGTATTTTCAGTTTTTCATGTTAATCTTTTAAAAAAAAATAAGTTTGGGGGGAAGAAAAACTCCTTTTTAAATAAATAAACTTAATTTTATTTGTCCTCAATTAACTATATTTTAGTTTTTTTTAATTTAGCATGACCTGCGGTAGTAGAGCCCAACTTTAGATAATTATATTTGTGTTTATAAATATATAGTAAGCTTAAGTAAAAGTTTTCAATTATAAACGTTAGATTAAGAGATTAAGGTATTTGATATGAGAGAATAAGACTATGTTTTGCCATTTTAAGTAAAGGAATTTGTTTTTTTGAAGTATTAATAATCTTAAAGTTTCATGTAAAAAGAAAAGATTGAAACTTTATAAAAAATCTTCAAAGCTAAGATGAATTTATAAAGTGATGGAATATGAAAGTTTTTCTTAACTTTAAGAAGAGGATGGTGAAATTCAAAATTATTAAAGGCTATCTAGATATAGTAATCCTTAAATTAAATGCAAAAGAAAAAAAAAGACAAGAAAAAAAAGCAAAAGAAAAAAAAAAGAAAAAGAAAGAAAAGAAAAATATGTGAGGAGAATCTTGAGGAGATGCCTAATAAAAAATTTGCTTCACTTCAATCAACTTAAGGAAGAAGGATTAGCTACATTTCTAAACTTGTGATTAAGTATTAGGATATTTATTACTAAAGTTTTCATGAAGTGCCTTTTCATATGGATTTTCTAAGTGGCTTTAATATGACAATTTGCATTTTTTCTTGAAAAGAGTAGAGAATAAAAAATCTTAGAGTTTACTAGTAGATATTCTTATACCTTTAGTATTAACTTGCATTATTTTAAATATTTTTTAAGTTATACTATGATATTTATTGTACCAAAATATGTAAATCTAGAAGTTAAACTCTTCACTATAAGTCATATTTTTATACATTAAAGGAGTTACTTTAGAAAAAGTAATATTTAAGTTTAGGGGATTTCTATCCACTAAAAATATACACATTTTTAGACCCATATTTTATACTCATTTTTGGAGATATTGTGCTTTAAAGGAAAGTATTTTTCATGTTTTATTGCAATCACTTGGACAAAAAATGAAGTAAAAAGGATAGAATTTGGAGTCAAAATGGTTTTTTGGAGAATAATACTCAGCGTTGACGGTGCCAGCATGGAAGCCGATGATGCCGACATGAAGGAAGGAGTCCAAAAAAGTGGGGGCAACAAAAAATCTGGACTGGGTACTGACAACGCCATTTGACAGACATCACAATATAATTTTAGGCTACTGGCACTGACAGCACCATCGTGGGCGCCGACAACACTGAAATCGATGCAGGGCAAAATTGTAGAAGATTCGATAAATTTGGATGATTTTCTTGAAGAGTTATTTGATACACCTCTTGGAAAGCTAACATTATGCTCTATTTAGAGCGAAAATTGATTGGAAAAAGGAGTCAGCTATTGTGTCATTAAGTTTTCTTTAGTGTTTCATTGTTTGTATTGTGTAGTGTGGTGAGTCTATCTGTGATTTCTACTAAGAGTTGTTGGAGAGGGAAAGACGTGAGAGATTTCTTCTTCCCTACATCTTCAAAGAGAGAATTGAGAGTCTTGTAAAGATAGAAAGAGCCCAAGAGGGCTACAAGGAATTTGCTTTGAGGAAGAGTTAAAGATAAGTGGTGTTTGTTTATTATTGTTGTATAAACTTTCTTTTATTTATGAAATTTGTATTTTGCCTTATCTTTCTCATGAGGTCAGAGTAGTTTTCTTTGTCTTTTTCCCTACTCTTTGATATGGTGAGTGAAGAGATAATTTGGATGTGCCAATTGTAAAATATAAAATAAATTATGATGATTTTTTCACTCCATTCTTAATTTACTTTTTGATTTGGCCAATTGAAATGTTAACATCTATTGTGAAACATACTATCCGGGGAATAGAGTATGAGTTTCACAACAAAGCGAGAAACACATTTGATTCCATGAAGGAGTGTTTCATTCATGGAATTGAGGGCAAATAAATAGGGAAATATATATATTACTAGGCAAAGAATTGGAGATTCTAGGGTGAAAAACTAAAATCCTCAATTTGGTCTTAGTGTTTAAGAAATAAAGTGAGGGTTAGCCTTTAGAAGAAGGGAAGTGGGAGCTGTGGAGTGAGAGACTAAACCTAAGATTAGCCAACGATACTCTATAACTCTTGACCGATGGTAGAGAATTAAAATTACTCCTAGTTGGCACAAGACATATTAAAACCATTTATCTCTCTCATTTAACCAAAAACTCGTTATAGTGGGAAAGATGTGTTCTCATATTTGATAACTTCGTAACAAAAAAATATTTTGGTAGTTATTGCTTAGCTTTGCTTAATAGTTTTGCTAGTAGTTGGTAATTTAGTTCAAATAGCACCCTAAACATTTGAAATTAGTGCAGTGGATTTTCTTTATTGTTGTGAATTTGCTGATTAAATTTCCATTGCAAATGTACACCTTCCTCGTGGGATCAATATTTGGGGCTAAAATAGAAAGTCCTGTATTAATTGATAACGATACGTATACTTGCATAGAATCCCAACATAAATTGCTTCAATTTCTTATTCATAAATAACAAATCAAGTTTTTGGCATCGCTGCAAAGCAGAGTCAGCTTTATTAATCTTACTCATCTATAATTTAGGGATCAATCGACATGAACTAAGAGTTGTTCCTCAAATGAGATAAAATCCTATGATGAAGGAAGTTGTTAAGAAATAAATATTAAAATTGTTAGATACTGGAATAATATATCCTATGTGAGACAATGCTTGCGTAAGTTCAATTCACTGTGTTCCAAAGAAAAGAGGAGTGATTGTAGTGACAAATGAAAATAATGAATTAATACAAACAAGACAAGTCACTGGATGGTGAGCCCACATAGATTATAGAAAATTAAATTCTGTCACGAGGAATGAACATTTTCCTTTTCCCTTTTTGGACCAAATACTGGATAGGCTAGCTGGGCACATATATTTTTGTTTTCTATATGGATATACCGATTATCATCAAATACCTATTGCTCCAGAGAATCAAGACAAAACAACATTTACTAGTCCTTATGGAACTTTTACTTTTTGGTGAATGCCCTTTGGATTATGTTAATGCACCTGCAACATTTTAAAGATATATGATGTCAATTTTTAGTGATTTAATGTAAAAAAAGGATTGAAGTATTTATGGATGATTTTTATGTATTTGGAAGTTTTTTTGAAATATGTTTAAATAATTTAGAGAACGTACTTAAACAATGTGAAAAAGACAAATCTCATATTATGTCAATTTATGGTTACAGGAGTAATTTTGCTTGGGCATAAAATTTTGAAAGTGGAGTAAAAGTAGAACCCGCAAAAATTTAAGTTACATCAAATATACCTCCACCTACTAATGTAAGAGGAGTTAGGAGCTTTTTAAGACATGTTGGTTTTTTTAGGCGATATATTAAGGATTTTTCAAAAATTACTAAGTCTTTATGCCAACTTCTGGAAAAAGATACAAAATTTAATTTTAACCAAGATTGCCTTAAAGCCATTGAAACTTTAAAGGAAAAATTGAGCACTGCTCCTATAATTTTTTCACATGATTAGGAGAAACCTTTTGAATTAATGTGTGATGCTAGTGATTAGGCAATTGGAGTTGTTTCAGGGCAGAGATATGATAAGAATTTTAAAGTAATATACTATGCTAGTAAGACTCTTAATGATGCCCAAATTAACTATACCACCACTGAAACAAAGTTATTAGCCATTGTGTATGCTTTTGATAAGTATAGATCATATATGATTAGATCTAAATGTGTTGTGCATACCAAACATTCAACTATTAAATACATGAAGCAAAAAAAGGATGCAAAACTAAGATTAATTAGATAAGTACCACTGATGTAAGAGTTTGATTTTGTAGTAGCCGATATGAAAGGGACTGAAAATCAAATTGCTTATCATCAATCTAGGCTAGAACAAGAAGAAATACTTGACATGAAAAAAAAAATTAATGAAACTTTTCTTGATGAACAACTTTATGTTGTAAAAGGATGGGAAATACATTCATACGCTGATATTGCAAATTATATTGTTAGTGGTATTTTACCATATGAACTAACAAAACTTCAGGAAAAGAAGTTCATTCATGATGAAAAATTTTATTTTTGGATGTTCCCTATTTATAGAAATAATGCAAAGACTTAGTAATAAGACAATGTGTGTCTTACAAAGAAATTTAGAAAATTATTAAAAAATGTCATGATTCTGAATTTCAATGTCTTTTTGGAAATGATAGAACTGTTGATAAAATTTTACAATCTTATATATATATATATATATATATATATATATATATATATATATATATATATATATATATAAATTAAAAGAGCAACTCGTAGCTCCATACACATTAATAGTAAAAATGGTTAAAAATGGGGGGGAGAGTGGATCCCCTTCTAAAAGTAAAAGAAAATACAATATAGTCCTAGAGGTTCCACTTTTCGCAATACAAACTCCACGCAAAAGAAAAAGAAAAGCTTAACGTAAAGAAAAACCCAAAAACACATGTATTCCCACAAAATGTATACCAATAAGAAAAATTATACCCATAAAGGATATGTACACCAAAACCCAAATTTTCCATAGACAATAACAACAAAAGAGTAGTAGAGGCCATATTATCAAATGAGAAACACAGTGGTGGACTTCCGAAACCTACAAGAAATAAAACAGCCTTATTTCAATAAAAAGAGTGATTAAAACATAATAGAATCTTCCAATCCTTGAAGACATCACAAGGGGAGCAAAAAAGTGTCTCAGAAAGGTGATGATCAACAGAATAAATCAATTTTATCCCCCAAATAATAGATAACAAATGAGGCAGATAGTAAAGTTTATCTAAGTCCTGAAAACCTGCATTAAAAACCAAATGTGAGAGCAAGCAATTCCACAATAAAAAGTGCAGGTCATGATCACTCTCCCAATCAGTGATATCCTTTCAAAATTTGATAATTCGTGAGAAAGAGTGCACCAGAGAAATAGGGCCATTTAATGAGAGCCAACCAAACAATACCAAATTCGTAATTTGTATCTAACAACTATAAAGTGAACCCACCACTTCCTTCTAAAATGGGTGGACCAAAAT
This sequence comes from Phalaenopsis aphrodite, assembly GCA_003013225.1. Taxonomy (NCBI): domain Eukaryota; kingdom Viridiplantae; phylum Streptophyta; class Magnoliopsida; order Asparagales; family Orchidaceae; genus Phalaenopsis; species Phalaenopsis aphrodite. The sequence continues at coordinate 345,490 of NEWO01000632.1, forward strand.
AGAAAATGTAAGTGTTGTTATCTCCAGTCAAGGAAAACTCAATAATGTGGCCCGAAAACACTTCCACTAATGAATAGACAGAGAAAGGTAGGCAATAGCAGAACTAGTAGCCCCAGAGGAGTAATGATTCATAGAACCAAAACTTTAATGTGCCCAAACAAAACCATTCACCAAGCTATAATAACTAACCAAGCAATTCTCAATCTGCAAATACTGTCTAAACCAACAAATAAAGCCAACAAGTTCTTTCATGCCAAGCCCAAAACCGAGGACCCAACACCCAAAACATAGGAATTAAATTTAAGAAGACTTCCCAATATCAAAGCAATAAGTTCTTCCATGTTAAGCCCAATATCAAAAGCCCAACACTCAAAACATTGGAAATAAAAATAATATGGCATCCCACTTAAAGCCGCAAAATATTAGGCCAAATAATAGCTCGAGCAACAACATAAAAAAAACAGCAGAAAATAGCAGTCCAAAATAACCAAAACCAGACCCATATTGTGAAACAAATAAGGGGGGCAGCACCTTAAAAAAGAACATAGGGGCATCCAAATAATTTTTAATAACGTTATGCAAGGATGAGGGAGGGGTATCTCCAACAGTAGCATTTGCACCCTCTCTTTGGCCAACCAATCCGCAGATTGATTCCCTTCTCTATAAGTAAAAGAATATAATATATTAAGGAGATGCCTTTCAATAGTTTACCTAATTCTTTTTAGCAAAGATAAGAAATACCAAGGTGGTTTAATCTTAGCCAAAAAACTGTTAAACAAGATTTCAGAATCAGTTTCCACCATAATGACATTTAAGTTTAAAGAGGTAGCAGTATGAAGAGCAGCAAGCATAGCATAGGTCCGAGCCTCAAGTGGGGAGTTAGCAATACAGGGTGAAGCAAAGTATGCAATACATCTACCAGAAACATCTCTAATAAGCCCTACCATACCCTTTTAGGAATTAGAAAAACTCCCATCAACATTAACCTTAAACCAACCATGGGGGGGAGGGGTGCCCATTTAATGAAAATGGGTTTGCTACCCTTGGCCAATGTAGAAGAGGCAACCTATCCAAGGAAGGACTTCCAAGCCTTTTTAAAATATGCAACCGCTGAAATGGAAGTGGTAGAGGGGGTTGTAACCAGCTACTTCATATTTATGGTTGTTTCTTTCCATCCAAATAAATCATATGATAATAATATGAAAACAGAAATACTTGTTCAAAGAGGGTTCAAAAACTTTCCAAATCTCTATAGCTGTTTGGAAGTTTAGATTAGTGGGCCAATTGATACCAAAAAAGCACCCAAAATGATGCCAAACTTCTTTAGCAAAAGGAAACTGAAAAAACAGATGATTAAAAAATTCAACACCTTTTTTACAACTATAATAGTAAGAGGCAAGTTAAAGCACTTTCAACTTAAGTATATCATCAAGAGGGAGAAACTTATGAAAGTATCTCAAAAGGAAAAAGAAATAGATGAAGAAATAAGTTCATGCCAAATTAAAACATGCCATTTCAATAGAGTAAAGGAGTGTAGGTTTGAGTAAAGCCATTTTGTGATAGATGTGCTAGCATGATTCTTCCAAATAGGAAGAGCCTTATCTTGAGGTTTAACGGGAATTTTAGCTATGGCAGGAGCAATTTCACCAACTAAGGAATTTAGTATATGAAGATTCCATTCATCGTTAATCTAACAATCCGAGACCAGCAAATTAGCATCAGAATCTTGAGTTGGCAAATTAGAAAATGTAGAGAGACCTCAGTCATGCTTCTAAAAGGAAATACTACCATCACCAATGTCCCAAAACATGAAATGAGAAGCTACAAGTTGGAATTCATGAAGATGCCGCCTACTACATTCCTCCAAAGAAAACTATCTTCTCTCATGAAATTTTGACAAATAAAGGTGAAGATTCATAACAATTACAATGTTAGGGCCATTCAAATTAGCTTCAGCAATCTTCCACCAACCTTTTACAGTGAGTTGGTAGAGGTTCTTTTAGTTCATGCACCCGAGGTCGAGGTCGGGGACGTGGACGAGCAAGAACCAATTTAATTGTTGAACGGACTAAGATGGCCATCAACATCGACATAGAAGAAAGTTATAATGAAGAAAGTTCTGAAGATGAAATAATGAAGACAAAACAGAAGAAACCTCAATACCAGATATCCTTTGAAGACATGGAGAAAAGCAAATATGAAACAATGTGTGATCAGATAAACCACTATGTGAACAACATGACCCGTACTCTGATTCTCCCTCAAAAATTTGAGAGTTTAGAGGTCAAGGAAATCCATAGCACTAGTTGAAAGCCAATGAAATTTTATCATGCTTCTATTTCTACTAATCTTGAAAATCATGTAAATTTGGATGAGAATCGTAACGAACTAATGGAATTACCTTTTGGTTACTTTTTGCCTTTTGTAGAAAAGTTCATTCAACTGGGATATTTTCCAAAACAAATGCCAAAGGATAAATTACAACTTTTTGAAAAATTATAGGATGTTAAAAGTTTAACTCCCAACTCAAAAGAGGGTCTCATATTTGGTACAGTCATATCAGTCGATGATTCAGAATTTTGTATGGTTGTTACTAGTGAATCTAGAGACAACTGGCTTGATATAGATGATGAATCTACTAATCAGCTAATAAAAAATGCTCTGCCAAAATTTGAGGAGGAAATCAAATCAACTATTGATGAATTGAAGGAAATTAACCTCGGGATAGAAGAGCAGCCCCAATCCACATTTATAAGTTCTCAACTCAACGATGAAGAATCTTTAGAATTGATCAAACTATTAACAAAATTTAAAGATTGTTTTGCATTTAGTTACGATGAAATGCTAAGATTGTCAAAAAAAATTGCAGTTCATTAACTCAGGGTGGAAAAAGACATGACCCCAGTAAAACAAGCTCTTAGGAGAATGTGCCTCGAAATAGAACAACAAATTATAACAGAGGTGAAGAATTTAATAGATGCTAACTTTTTAAAAGAAAAGAAATACCCCACATGGTTAGCAAATATTATTCTAGTCAAGATGAAAAAAAGACAAATACGTGTATGTGTCGACTTCATAGATTTGAACAAAGTATGTCCAAAAGAAGAATTCATGTTATCGATACCAGAAATGATGGTGGATATTGCTTTGACACATGAAATTTTCTCCTTCATGGATGGATCATCGAGGTACAATCAAATCAAGATGGCTTCAGAAGATGCGGCACTTAAAACCTTCAGGACACCTATCAGTATTTTCTATTACATAGTGATGCCATTTTGATTGATGAACGTCGGAGCAATACATCAACGAGATATGATAAAGATCTTTATCGACCTAATTCACAACCAAGTGAAATGCTACATGGATGATTTGGTCATCAAGAGTAAACAGAAAATAGACCAGTTGTCCGTCACCGGGGAATTGAGATTGACCCAGATAAGATTAAACCTATCTTGGAAATGCCTCTACCCAAAACCTTGAAAGAACTACATTCTTTTTAAGGGAAGTTGGCATATCTGAGACGTTTTATTTCAAATCTCTCAGGTAGGTGTCAAACCCTCTCGACATTAAGTAAAAATGACGCCAAATTTTTTTGGGAAGAGTGTCAGTAGGCTTTTGAGGACCCCTATCCTGGGAAAAATGTTGATACTTTCTCTTACGGCCTTAGATGGCTCTCTTGGAGCCCTCTTGCCCAAGGTAATGGCGGGGTAAAGAAAACATACTCTATTGCTTGAGTCATCGTCTAATACCGACTAAAGTAAGGTATCTACTTATTAAGAAGCATTTTCTAGCATTGATTTTTTCCGCACAGAAGCTTAGACAGTACATGCTTTCTCATAAGAGTACACAAATTTCAAAAGTTAATCCTTTGTAATATTTGATGACCCGACCAGTACTCTCTGGACTTCTAGCGAGATGGTGAATAATTTTATTACAATTTGATATAACTTTTGTTCCTCTTTGTGCTATCAAGGGACAAATTCTAGCAGACTTCCTCGCTGCACACCCACTTCCAACTGGGTCTCCTCTTAATGATGAGTTACCGGATGAACAAGTATTACAAATGAATTTCTCCAGTGTGCAACACTGGGAGATGTACTTTGACGTAGCTTCATCAGCCAAAAGAGATAAAGGATCCGACACAATTATATCGAGCAAATCAGGGATTGGTTTGATCTTTATCACACCAGATAAGGGTATGCTGAGGTTCTCCTATCACCTGATAGAGTCGTGTACTAACAATAAAGCAGAATATGAAGCCTTGATTACCGGATTGGAGTCAGAAATCTCATTGGACATAAAAAATATTTAAATCTATTGTGAATCACAACTTGTCATCCAACAAGTCGCAAGACGATACAAAATTTTGAAACTGAGATTAGCATAATACCATCTGTACACGATGAAGCTGCTAAAGCAAATTCTCAATGTAACTTTCCACCAGATTCTTAGGGGAAATAATGCCCATGCTGATGCTCTAGCAAAACTTGCTAAAAAGCTGGCATGTCCCTAATAGGATTCCATTGTTATTACAGTACAAGGAAGACAGGTTTTCTCTCAAGTCGACCTCAACAATCTACACAAGCTCAAAAGAGAAGAAGAAGCCATGATTTCGGTTACCTATATCAACGAATATTTGCACAAACCATTGATAGAATATTTGCATACTAGAAAGCTGCCGGAAGACAAGTCAGCAACACACCACATCACGAAAAGGGCTATGTCATGTGCTCTAATAGGTGATGTCCTCTACAGAAGATCATTTGATCAGATGTGGCTACAATGCAGAAGAGAGTAGAAGCACAAAATATTGTCAAAGAAGTACACTCTAGATTGTGTGGCGCTCACCAGTTAGGGTCGAAGATGAAAATGAAGATCAAGAAACTCAGATATTATTGTCCAGTTAAGATGTCTAATTGCATGGATATGGCAAGAAGATTTCACTAGTGCCAAGTGCATGGGGTGGTCTTGCACCTTCCTCCAAATTTCCTACAACTAACAGTCGCCTCGTGGTCATTCGAGTGTTGAGGCACGGACATAATAGGTCTGATATACACTTCTTCTTTTAAAGGACATAGATTAATACTTGCCGCTACAAATTACTTTTCCAAATGGCTAGATGTAGTTTCATTAAGAGACGTTACGACTCAGCACATCCTTCAATTCTTCAAAAGCCAAGTCGTCTACCATTTTGGGGTTCCGCGCAGAATAATCTCTGATAATGGGACAACCTTCAAAAGCATCAAAATCAACAATTTGGTCATACAACACGGGATAGACTGGAGTTACTCTAGAATTTGTTATCCTAGGTCAAATGGCCTGGTTGAGGCCTTCAATAAGACACTGGTACAGGTTGAGGAAGACACTGGATGAAAATAGAAGAGATTGGCATAACAGATTGCTAGAAGTTTTGTGGGCCTACCGAATGACGTTCAGGACTCCCACCGAGTGTACCCCCTACATGCTAGTGTACAATTCCAAAGTAGTACTACCATTAGAAGTTCAGATGTTGTCTCTCAGAGTCACTGTCGCCAATCAATTGACAATAAAAGAAAGTGCAAAACTCAGACTTGGGGAACTAGAGAGTCTTGAAGGAAAACTACTAGAAGCACAACAATATTTGGAGCTTTATCAAGCAAAGATGGTACAAGCTCATGAAAAATTTGTTTGCCCGAGGATATTCAAAATTGGTGATCTCGTATTTGTGCTTAAAAGGCCTATTCTTGCATGTCACAAGATAGGTGGAAAATTCGAGCCAAATTGGGAGGGACCATTTGTCGTGGAAATGGTCTACATGGGAGGAGCCTACCAACTAGTGTATTTTTGAAGTGAAAGACTCATGCTGCCAATCAATGGACGATACTTTAAGACATACTACGCAACTTGATGCTGCTTGGAATTGCCTTTTTGAAATTTTGATCGTTCTGGGGTTATTTATTTGGCCAAACGTCTGTGGGTGGGTCCAAATTTTGTAATAAAATTAACCTCAATAGAATGAAAACTTTTTAATTTACATATTCCATTTTTTTTTCTTTTTTCCAACTCAAAAATAATATTCTACTAAATTAAACAAAACATACATAAATGAGCAGTTTTCTCACCAACATAAACTAAAATTTTCTTTAATAAACACTTTGTTTTATTCTTGTTTCTGCAAAATTTCAGCTCACTAATTTTTTTCCTGTCATCTGTAGAGAAAAAATGTCAGGCCAAAGGCTGATCTTTGCTTTCAGAGATGGCTGGAACCTTGCACTTAACGAGGAAAGGGCGTCGCAGGGTGGTGCCATAAACTTCAACATGGACCTCAATCAAGTCGACATGGACTACGAGGGTCCTTTGATGGATGTGGCTAGTCGTCAGGAAAAGGAAGGGCTACCATCGCTACTAAGGTTAAGCACCAATGATAATGCCTCACTGAAGGGGAAAAATGTGATAGTACAGCATGACCCGATGGAGGGAACTAGTCACCTGCCATCCATGATAGCTACACAAATCGGGGGGCCTTGGTGCTGCCAATGATGAAAGACCACAAGATGCACCATTGGGGAGAACTCAGCGCAGAAATGCCAATCACAGAAAGTATAGGGATTTCTTACGTGAAGAAAAGAAAGAAGACGTCGGAAGGAGGCGGAAATTTTGCTCGCCCTGATCTCTGAGGGGAATATCTACTATCCAGGCATGAGAGAGACCTCTTCTAACCTACCTGCTATAGACGATGAGTCTGAGTTCCCTACAAGGCCATAGAGACCACGAGTTTTAGATGTTCTTTGGACGAGTGGCCCGGCATGCAACATCGAGATACCTACACGTACACCAGCTACAGGGAAATTAGTGAAATGCTCGGACTGCAACTTCCTCCACCTGGAGCGCTACAATACTTTGGAAGAGTACGCATCCACTAACGATGGGTTTTAGACCGCTAATCACTCAATGGGGAAACCATATATCCCATTGGATACAGAGCCGTATATCCTGTTGGACATAAAATCATATGCTCTGCTACAGACAAAGACAACATCAGCTTAGATTCCCGCTGAAACTGAAATGAGGGAGTATCCTCGATAGCTATTGATCGTCTCTACGACAAAAAAACTACAAGATGAGTAAAGTAAATAAAAAGGAATTTGAATTTTATGAAGAAGTTCAAGGAAGGTTCATCAATAAACAAGAAAGCTTGGAGTTGTACTCTAGGTTCTACTCCGAAAGTGATGAAAGAAGTATTCTTGATTGCATTTTTGATCTAAGAGACAGAGGTTGAGCAAGCCTTCTAATGGAAAGAACTTATTCTGAGCCACAGAAATGGATGTGGGGAAAGGGCGGGATCACTATATGATGTGGCTGTTGTTACAATTTCACCCAAGACAAACAAGGAAATCTATTGGGGATTTTGAGATACGATGATGTGGATCCTACCTCCCCTGATAAAATGGATGATCAAGAGAATGGTTCGATGGAACATACTTCTAGTCGACTATGTTCCCAATAGCTGTATCATCAATATATATGATGAAGGTGACTGTGTACCCCCATATATGGACCATCACAAATTTGTGAGACCTTTTTGTATGATCTCTTTCATAAGCAAAAGCAATATCCTATTTGGGAATGAAATTGATGTCATTGGCCCCAAAAAATTTAGAGAATCTGTGGAGATTCAACTAGTAATGGATTCAGTGCTGGTTCTTAAAGGAAACGGAGTAGACAAATCTAAACATTGCATTACAGAGGTATGACGTTGTAGGGTGTTTGTAACTTTCTTAAGGATGGAGGATAGCAGAACGCCATATAGATTTCAACTAGATCAGGAGTTGGAAGAACTACTGTTGTACAAGCTATGAGAGGGTTGCACCTCTAAACACATGCAAAGGGAACTCTTTTCCTGAAGCGTGCTTTAGTAGGTTAGCACGATCAGGAGATCACCCCACTAGAGATGGACATTCAGAGGATACCTTTTGTACTGCAATTCGACACAGCATATAAGATGATATATGTACCAGATATGCTCAACTTATGATATGTACAAACATGAGATGTTTTTCATATGTACTCTAATGTATTCATCATATTGTACCTTTTGAGGCTCTGGCCTGCACTCAATCTGTAATGCCTATTGAAGCAGATTAATGAAATATTTTCCAGAAGTTTTGTTTGTTTGCTCAATTGCCCTTTTATGCGATGGATAAATGCCACGAAGCCATATGTTGGTTCCTAACTACAATGAAGAAAGAACAACATAATAAAAAATTAATAATAAAGTTCAAATAAACCACTCTTTCAAAAACCAATCAACCAACAAAATTTAAATTTTGGAAACCATATTTTGAAAATTAAACGTGATAAAAGCAGCAAGAAAAGAAAATAAATTTATTGAGTTGATTCTCTCGATTTTGAGGTCTCTTACTCTTTACTCGCGTAGCACGACCATCCTTGTCTGCACTAAATCTCATAAAATTTCACATATCTTCCTCACCAATGCCAAGCTTTTCACATAACGCATATCTATGGGTTCAACACCACAAACTCTTTGTAAATTTTAACCCTCATTTTAGAATTAGTCCCTAACTTTTGATTCCTTCCCTTCGAGGTCGGTCCCTAACTTCTGATCCTTCTTCTAAGATTGATACCTAAATTTTAATCCTCATTTTGGAATCAGTCCCTAACTTATGATTCTTTTCCTTTGAGGTTGGTCCCTAACTTCAGTTCCTCCTTCTGAGATTGATCCCTAAATTTCAATTCTGATTTCGGAATCAGCCCCTAACTTCTAATTCATTCCTTTCAAGGTTGGTCCCTAACCTCCGATTCTCTTGTTGAGATTGATACCTAAATTTTAATTCTCAATTTGGAATCAACCTCTAACTTTTAATTTCCTCTTTTCGAGGTCGTTCTCTAACTTTCGATCCTCTTTTTGAGATTGATACCTAATTTTTTATCCTCATTTCAGAATCAGTCCCTAACTTCTTATTCCTTCCCTTTGATGTCGATCCCTAACTTTCGATTCTCTTTCTGAGATTGATACCTAAATTTTAATCCTCATTTCAGAATTAGTCCCTAACTTCTAACTCCTTTCCTTCAAGGTCGGTCCCTAACTTTTGATTCACTTTCTGAGTTGATACCTAAATTTTAATTCTCATTTTGAAATCAGTCCCTAACTTCTGATTCCCTCACTTCGAGGTCGGTCCCTAACTTTTGATTCTCTTTCTAAGATTGATACCTAAATTTCAATTCTTATTTTGGAATTAGTCTCTAACTTCTGATTCCTTCCTTTCGATGTTGGTCCCTAACTTCCGATTCTCTTTCTGAGATTGATCCCTAAATTTCAATTCTCATTTCAGAATCATTCCTTAACTTCTGATTCCCTCTCTTCGAGTTCAGTCCCTAACTTTTGATCCTCCTTCTGAGATTGATCCCTAAATTTTAATTCTCATTTCGGAATCAGTCCCTAACTTTTAATTTCCTCTTTGCGAGATTGGTCCCTTACTTTCGACTCTCTTTCTGAGATTGTCACTTAAATTGCAACTCTCAGCTCAGGGTCAGTACTTAAAATCTGATTCCCTCATTTTGAGTTTGGTACAGAAATTACGCCCTTCTTTTCGGGATTGATACCCAAATTTCAAATCCCATCTCAGGGTCAGCACCTACACACTAATTTCCATTCTTTATAAACACCTGAAACTTTATAATTTGAAACCCACTCTTCAATCCCCAGCAAAAGTTTCTACCTCTTGACTTTGATCAAATATTCACTTGCTAATTCCTTAGTGGAAACTACTAGCACTCAAATTCTACACTCCTTTTTAGGTCTGTTGACTTAAGAGTCTGTGTTGGTTTTGCTGATCTTGTCGGTCAACGCCAATATGTGCGGTGTGCTTTGCCTAACACACCACACCTATTGGGGATCTGTTTTTTGACCTCATTTTTGGTTGAGGTTTAGTTTTCACTCTTTAGTTGTCTAAGGTCTACCCATAGGACTTTCTTATTGACTATTCTTAGAAAACTAGAAAGGAACCCTCACCATTAGAAATTTTAAACTCCTCTTTGCTCAACTTGAAGTTTCACATATTAGTCCTAACCTCTAGCACTTAGTAGGCGGGGTCACTTTTAGGGAGCTCAAGATGAGTCCCCATAGAACTGATTGACTTTAAGGTTGACTTTGGGTGTTGTTCTGGAGCTTATTCACTCAGTATGCTCACTATCACCCACAATCTTAAAATCCAAAATTGTTGACTTTCACCCTTGATTTTTTGGGAGACTCATACAGTGGTCCCCTAAACCCATCTGGCCCAGCCTAAGGTTTGGCTAAGACTAGTACATAAAGAACCCAAATGACAATTTCATTGGTCCATAGCTCATACATGGTGATTAACATCCCAATTCTACCAAAAATACCCAAATTGGCCGTTTGCCCCTAAATCCACCTAAATTACCTAAACACCCCCAAATCCCAAATTTGGCCAAAACTCCTAATTTCACCCAAAAATACCCAAGTTCATTTCAAATCATTTCAGAATGCCCAAATTACCCAAAACCATCAACAAATTCCAAATTTATCAAAATATCCCCAAAATTACCAAAATTACAAAAATACCATTGGCACCCCAAACTTTCCCAAAACCTGCAAAATCACTTCAATTGTCTCCAAAACCAATTTGGATCATTTTAACCAAAACCCCCAAATTGCCTTTAAAGGCCAAATTTTCCCAAATTTACCTTAAAGGTCCATCAATTTGGTCCCAATTTCCCTCAATTTTAATTATAAACTCAAATTCACCTTTCATATGACCAATCTAAACCAAATATAAGCCTAATTGGCCCATGCTTTGAGCTCAATTTTGACCCAAATCAAAATCCCCAATTTTGGGCCTATGACCTAGTTGAACCCCATGACCTACTCAATTTTCCCTAATTTTATCTTAAACTCTTCATAAAACTCCTACACATTAAATTTGACCTTCAATTGGCCTTTGTAAAGCCTCATTTTCACTTAATTTTAACACAAGTAAAAAAAATCCCCAAATTTGCCCCACATTGGATATGTCTCAAAATTCACCAAATTGAATGCCTTAATCCCAAAATTTGCACCCAATTTATGTTTAAGACCCTTCATGACATTCCTATGGACCATTTTAACAATAAATTTGAACTTCACCCAACCTTTGCCCAACCTAGACCCAAGTCTAGCGCAACATGCCTAAATTGACCAAAATACCAAAATCCTTCAAATTGAGCCTCCAATTAAACTTAAAATCATTTCAATCCTTCATAAAAAATCTTCATGACAATCATTTACATAATTTTTATCAATCAATTGAGCTCAATGTCATGACTGGCCTAACCCAAACAAAACTTCTAGCCATTTTGACCCAAATTAAACCCATACACCAAAATTGACTTAGCCATGTCTAAGCCACCAAATTACTGACACCAAAGCCACCAAGTGCATCCTATGGACTAGGCTAAACCCACCTAAACCAGCCAAAATGAGCTATGGACCAATAGTCCCTTAGTTTAAGGGATTTCACCCCATATTTGGCCAAAACTCAAATATCTCCGTCATCATTGCTTCCCATTGGGAGTTAACCATCATTAAGCACCCCCTGACCTCCCTGAGCCGAGAAGTGATTGAACGTTGACCAGCCACCTCCTCAGCTGTTGAAAATAGCTAGCCCAAGGGAGCCTCAAGTGGCCAAAACTAAAAATTAAACCTCCTTAGCAATTAGAGCTTTTCTTCCCTCCACCTTAGCAAGCTTTAGCACCCAACTCCAAGCTTTGAGCTCCACCAGACAACCATGGCTTTAAATGAAGCTCTCGACGGAGAGATATGTGCTTGGAACCTTAAGGAAACTCTGATAAAATCTCCCCATAGCTTCTCCAAACCATCCCAAGTGCAATCCCCTTGCCCTTAGCTATTTATAGCAACCCCTTTGAGGCAATTTCTACACTAAAATTTGCCCCCAAAATAGGAAAGAACTTTTCACAGCTCCACAGTGCGCAAAAATTCAAGTAATTGTGCAGACACCATCCCCACAGTGAGAGAAGTTGATTCCCCACAAAAGCCTCGTCTAAAATAACCTCTAGCATAGACTTTGATCAACACCTAAAATATCCCCTAGTCCCTAGCCCCTAGCTCAGTTTAGGGTCGAAATCATACCTAAACCATTCACCAAGGCTTGGAACTTCATCTGGTGGTCTTTTGGGACCAAATGAAGCTACCATGACCATCTGATTGAGGCCTCCCATCTAAGACAAAGGTATTGAACTTCAACCCTAAACTGAGCTTGTTTCGACTCTCTATATGTATTTACTGTATTTCATACCGTATAAACCACATAAATGTGTTATTCTTGAGTAGATGAAGGTTTAAAAAAAACCTCATGCTATTTGGTTGAGTCTAGGCCAAGATATTAAGGTTTTAGTGTGAACCGATCATACGTTAGGTCAATTGGGGATGATAATGGAGAGCCATCCGATCGTACATGTATTCAACAAATGGAGGAGATCATGCCTAACAGATCCATGGTGCATAAAGTATGCTCCGCGTGGAGGCTACATGGCTGGTGGCATCAAATGGTGGAGCGACGCATTGATCCTTCGAAGCAGACGAGGAAGAGTTGGCACCACATGGATAAGTAGAAAAATATGGATTTTTTTGAATTATTTTAAATGCCTAAAATTAAAAAATCT
>NEWO01000632.1:358861-373432 GCA_003013225.1 Phalaenopsis aphrodite
ATTTTTCCTAATTTTTTTTAAGTTGAAAATAAATTTTAAAAGCTTAAAAATGAATTTTTCATACTTTCTCACTAAAATAATTATAATAAATAAATAAAAAATCACACAGATATAAAATTTGATTCAATGAGTTTTCTGATCTCTCACGAGTCTAATAAACAATAAAAAATAACTTTTGTAATTAAAACACTATTTTCTATTTAAATAAATCATGAAAATTGATCAAAAATAAAATAATAAAAATAGAAATTTGATCCAAAAAATCATAAAATTTTGTATAAGTGTTTCTCTGACCTTAGAAAACCTCCAATAATTTTTTCCTATAAATACAAAATTTATTTTGGATAAATAAATAAATTAACTTTTGAAATCCTACCTTCTAAATTTAAATAATTAACCAAATTAAATTAAATTTTGAGAGGTCCACATGTACTCCTCTAACATTTTAATTACCTCATGAATATAACACTTTAAACTTTCTGAATCATTTGAGTGGTTTTAATGAGTTATGAGGTGAAGTGCCCCAAGGGCAAAGTGATAATTTTAAGACGTTTGTGCCTTGATAAAAAATCTAGGATTAACCGAGGGAAAAGTGGGTAATTTTTATCTTAATAAGCATATTTAGATGATTGGAGTACAATAGGGAGTGGTAGAAACTCATTCAACGCCCTTACACAACATCAACTGAAAGCATAATTTTCTTAATCTTCATGACTTGAAAGTAAGTTAAAGATTAAATGATTTTTAAGTGATGGGCTTAAGTCAGAAAAATGATAGTTTACTTCTCTTAAACCAAAAGTTGAGGTTGGTTTGACCATTTGATAGGGATATATGTTACTTAAATTAAAATCTTGATAATCACCATTTCAACTATTATGATTATTAAAGGCTTGGTAGTGACATAGTTTCGATGTCAAAACTCAATTTGATTAGATTTAGAAAATGACATGCTTGGTGATTAACTTCTTTAGACACTACAAGCCTGACTTTGACTCCGGGCACCACAATCTTAAATAACTTAAACTCGCCTTAAGGACACCCACTCACATAACTCTTAAATGAAACATAAATTGATTAATGCAGTACCTTATCCTCGGGTTAATTAAATTGTTACGCTTTAATGAGCGATGGGGTAGTCAAACTTCAACCTCGGATGATTGATGGAACAATATGATAACTTCATAACTGAACTCAAAATAAATCAAGAGATCGTCAATATAGTTCAGGGTCATATCAAGAGCATTTTGGAATCTTTTAGATGTTTTGAAGAATAAATTGAACTTATCGTATTTTGTCCTAAAATCATCTACTAGGATCTTTTGAGACTCAACAAAATCAAAACATGGGATTTGGTAGCTAAACCTTAATGTTGTTTTACAACTTAAACTTTCTTGCAATACTCTACATATCTTGCAAGTACTGACCTTTTAGGTGGTGGAATGAGAAGACTCGCCAGGTACGCTTTTACAGTTTACATCACCGTTTTCTCTTTTACTCTCTGTACTATACTTTCATGCTTATAAAACTTGCATGTTAAACAACGATGTCACCTTGCATGAAAACCAGAACTGCTAGGATAGCCACCAAACCAAAACAAAAGCTAAAATCAACCAAGATAAAATTCACTGTCATAACATCCAAAATGTAAGATAACAAAAATTTAATCACAAACATCACAAAAAAATTTGCAACTAATTTAAGAAACCTCTATCGGATGATCGAGAATCCCTCGGGAGAAGTAACCTATGATTGCTAATGGGATTTCCCACAGTCTAAATGAAAGTATGGAACTCATTAAGTTGAGTTTAGTAAATTCATTTGGACTAAGTGAATTTAATAGAAAATAGAGATGCCGGAACGAGGGAACCGTAGGATCCTAATCAACATCGTTCTAATCAACTTTAACATGCACATAACATTTACATAACTTAACCGTAGGGCCATGTGATTTGACATCATGACCTGACACACTAGAAAACTTAAACGCGTCATGGAGAGGAGCTTAAAGCTAGCATCATGTGCAGTAAGACCATCTTCCATAGCATGAGGATCTACAACAACTTATCTTTCCTTAGAATTAAACAACAAGCCACAGGATTTCAAGGTTGTTTACTTATGCAACAAAAATACTCAACCTTTTCTTTAGGCCTTTGTATAGCTATAATGTACAATCTAAGCCTTAACTCTTCTTAGGATTGTTAGGTTGTCTTTTGTCATGACCTAAATCCTCACATCTTCTAGGCTATTTATGTGAACGTTTCACATAAATGTAAGCCCTAAATAAATAAAATTGGCAGGATGAAATATTTAAATAATTTCTTCTCAAAATCAAAGCCAAATAATAGGATAGACCACGATGTCACCAAGGTTCTCCTTCGGATCAATGACATCCTCTAGTCTCTCTCTTCCTTTAGATTCCAATAAATGTTCTAAATTTGAGTCATTCCCATTTCACACCCTTTTGTCTGATCTCGTTGAAAAGTGCTAATCCTTTGACCTATTTGAAGATAATATTTCTTGATTTTTATCGAGAGTTTTCTTAAGTGACTTTGGTCATTTAAGATGTAATTAACTGTCAAGGCTTGCCCTTATAGGAAGCTTGTTTGAATCCAGCTTAAAATAAAACCGATTCAATCATCCATGTTAAATAGGGGAACTTGTCAGCAAATAAAATGGTTTCACAAACCAAATGGATGTCATATGTTTCTTATTTTTTTGATCGAGCCTCATCCTCAAGTCTTGTTTTTATCTTTTGAGATAGATATAGGGTTTGGGGTATAGTGCTCTTTCATTTAAACTATGAAAAATATGGGGTCAGTTTGATTTCATATTTTTCTAAATTATATATATATATATATATATTAAATGTACTCCCAAAGCGGGCAATGAAATTTTCATTCCGGCGGTCGACAGCTTCCAACGGGCAACTCCTCAACCCAAAGTAGTGCCGCAGGGATTAGGTGAAATAAATAAGGAAATATACTTTGTTGGATGTAGAATTGATAAATTTTAAGGTGATAGATTATAATCCCCAATTTGGGCGAGTTGATTAGAAACTAATGTGAGCATGTTAGCCCTCAAGTGAGGGAGTAGTGGGAGCTCAGGAGTGACAATCGGTATCCTCCGAGCCTAACCACGAAATTAGGGACTAAACTCTAAATTAGTCCATGTTCTATATAGTGCTCGAAAGAGGGTATAGAATAAGTTTGCTCTTATTTGACACAAAATAGTTTTTAAATATTTTTTTTTAATTGATTTCAATTTCTTCACAAGTAATATTTTAATTGTAAAGGGAAAGGGTGTTTTCTCATACTTGAACTTTTCATCAACCAAAATCTTTGTTTTATTTCAAAAATTTTACTTTTGAAAGTTTAACATCTTATTTAACTTAACTGTTGTAATCATACATCTGCACGTTTTATAGCATTTCACTTGAGTAGTTTAACTTCAAACTTCATATTTTACTTTGTTTTTTTTTATTTTAATTAAAGAATAGAATATAAATAGCTAGCTTATAAAAATTTCCAACTTCCCTGTGGGATCGATATTTAGGACTTCATTAGATCCATATATTACTTGAATTATATATAAAAGGGAATTGGGAGTTTAAAAGAGGTTTTAAAGACAAATTATTTTCATTAAAGTTACGTTATTGTTTGGGTTACATTGCATATTTATTATTAATTTAATCTCAAGTTTTCGCGCATCAATCTCCTTAATACACAGTTTGCAAATTATGATTATACTTCCTTATCCTGCATTGCAGTTGAAGCTGCCTCTATGGTCTTAACAAATATGTTACTAATCAAGAGAAAATAGTTGTGCAAAATATATAAAGTTGACTCCACTATGCAACGGTGTCAAAAGCTTGATGCAAAAGTTTATGAATAAGAAATTTAAACAATTTATGTTGGGATTCTACAAAAGTATATGTATCGTTATCATGTAATAAAAACTTTTGATTTAAGCCCTAAATTTAATCCCATGGGGAAGGCTTAAATTTAAAATGATAAATTAACTAGGAAATTCACAGAAAGTAAATTGAAAATATTGTCAAGAATTTTGAATGTTGAGATAGTAACAAAACTAAATTATTTAACTACAAACAAAATTGAAGTGCATAGTTTAAACAATAACTACTAAACTATTAAACTATGTTTATATGATGAAGATTACTTATGTGAAAAGCATCTTTCCCATTACAGTAAATTAAGTTCAGAGTTTAAAAATCATCACAATTAATTTTATATTTTAACATTGGCACATCCATATTATCTCTTCATTTCACCATATCTCAGAGTAGAGAGAAAAATAAAGTAAACTACTCAGACTTCATGAGAAAGATACAACAAAACACAAATTTCAATATAAGAGAAAGTTTATACAACACTAATAAACAAACAACACTTATATGAAACTCTTTCTCAAAGCAAATCCCTTATAGCCCTTCCTAGCAAATGTAAGAAGAAAAAATCTCTCACTTTTCTCCTTCTCCAGCACTCTTAGAGAAGAATTTGCACTTAATCTTAACACAAAACATATATTCTTAAAGAAAAATCACTAATAAACTCCAAAATGGTGGTGGAATGAAGATGGAAAAGTTTATGATGTGTAAGAGATTGAATTGAGGTGAGGAATGGCGAAACAGGATTCAATGTTCTGATCAATTTTGGCCCCAAATAGAGCCTAGAGTCGGTTCTCCAATAGGTACATCCAAAAACTCTTCAAAAAGCATCCAAATTCATCAAATTTTCTAGAAACAGGGTATGAACCGACACCGGCGCCATTGGGTCCCATTCTGGCATCGTTGGTGCCAGTTTTCTGTAATATAACTCGTGGCTCACTGTCAAACAGCACAGTCGGCTCCCTGTCTGGCGCCTTCTACGCTGAACAAATTTTCAACTTCTTCATTTTGACTCCAAATTTCATTCTTTTTTCTTCCTTTTTGCTCAAAGTCCTAAAATTCAATAACTAGCCAAAAAAAATGAAAAATACCTTCCACTAAAGTGCGATATCACCAAAAATGAGTATAAAATATATGTCTAAAAGTGCATATATTTTTTTGTATCAAAATCTCTCAAACTTACATGTTACTTGTCCTCAAGTAACTCCTTTACTACTAGAAATACGACTTATGATAACGAATTTAACTTATAGATTTTCATATTTTAGTCCACTAAACATAATAGTATAGTTTAAGAAAAATTCAAAACAACTCCAGTTAATAATAAAGGTATAAGAATATTCAGCAATCAAGTTTAAGATTTCTAATTCTCTATTCTTTTCAAGTAAAATGCAAATTGTCATATTAAAGCCACTTAGAGTATTCATATGAAAAAGAGCTTCATGAACTTTTACTATTAAATAAGTTATTACTCAAATATAAGTTTAGAAATTATAGTCAAGCCTTATTCTTTAAGTTGATTCAAGTGAAGCCAATTTTTAATTAGGCATCTCCTCAATCTTCTCTTCACATTATCTTTTTCTTTTTTTTTAGGATCATTTTTAATTCTTTTTATTTTCTTTTCTTTTTATTTTTCTCAATTTTTTTATGTGAGAATTACTATATCTAAATAGCCTTTAATGATTTTGAACTTCACCATCCTTTTCTTAAAGTCAAAAACTTTTCACATTTCTTCACTTAACAGATTTATATTAGCTTAAAGATTTCATAAAGTTTAATTTTTTTCTTCTTACATGAATCTTTAAGATTTTTAAAACTTCAAAAATACAAATTTCTTTTCTTAAAATAGAAAAACATAGTCTTATTCTCTTATACCTAATATCTTACTCTCTAAAAGTAACCTTTATTATTGAAAAGAATTTTTATCTAAGTTTACTATACATTTAGAAACATAAATTTAGTTATCTAAAGTTATCCCCTAATATTGAACGTCATGTTAAATTTAAAAATTTTGAAAATATAGCTAAGTGATGACAAATAAAATTAAGTTTCTTTCTTTAAAAAGGAATTTTTCTCCCCCCCCCCCCCAAACTTAAATTTTTTTTAAAAGATTAAGCATGAAACTGAAAAAATAAAGGGTGAAATAAATCATTGAATACATAAAGAAAAGACTTACTTGTTGAAAGTTCTGATTTTGAAACTTAATTTTGAAATCTTGCAGATGCTAATATGAAAAGCTACAAGACCTAAAATATTAAATAGCACATAATACATATAAAATGTGCTGAGAAAGAGTTAATTACAGTACATTTAACAAAATACTAAAAATTAACAATAGAACTAAACTGACTTTCAAATAACAAACAGTTTTACAATTCTACAATTTGCAACTAAATATATAAAATAAAATAGAGTCTCACAATCTAACAACAAACAGTCTTAATAATATAACAAAAACAAATAAAAACATAACAAAGTACAATCAAACATAAGAAGAAATAAAGATCACCAATCATCATCATCATCTTAATCTACATCCAAATTTTGCCACTCATACAGGGTAAAAAAAGGGTGAGTAGGAAATTGAACTGAATGATAACCCTTCATGTATCTCACCATTGCATCATCATAAATAACGTCATATTTGAACTTTTGCCTTATCAAATCATCAGTGTGAGCATTTTTTGGCCTCCATGTTTTCCATTGTATGGTCCATTCTTAAGATATCTCCCTGTTGGATCATCAACTACTCCATCAGTTCTCGAAGAGTAGGGTCACTAGAAGTAGGGGTCCTCGAAGTAGAAGGAATATCCTTGGTCATACTTCAAGATCTCTATTCAACATTAAATTCATATGTCTTTATGTTATCAGGCTTCATAGGTTTTAGAGGCTCGATCCTCTCCTCGGTCATTCTAAAGTCAACTCCTACCTGTTCACAAAGTGTGAAGAAAAGTGTAGGGTGTGCCAAACCACCAGCGGTCTCTCCTAAAGTAATAGATCGAGTGTTTATAAAAATAATAGAGACTACATTTACCCCTTGCATCTACTAAATACAGAAGTTCAGGATGGCTCTATCTTTGGTAACCTCACTATGATGATTTGTCAATTTCATTCTTCCAGAAATAAAGTAATGTCAGGCCTTAGATACTACATTTAGCATAAAAAGAAGATTAAAATTTAAATTTTCTTTCAATTTATTCCAAAGTTTATTTAGTCTTTTTCAACACTAATTTTCATTTAACAATAATTCACAAACAAATATTTTCACAAAAAATACAAAACAAAATTTAATATATGAAAATACACTATTTACAAGTACATTTTTCTAATCACACTTTAACACATATAAAGCAAACTAAATTATAAATCAGCGTCGAAATCAAGCCACAACACTAAATGATGAAACTAAACTATACACACAATCAAAATTCAAAATTCTAAAGTAAGGTTAACTAAATCAAATCCACATAATCACATTAAATACATAAGTATTTTAAACTAGTAGAGAGTCCAACTTCTTTAATTATTTAGCCTCTTCTTCAGTGCTTTGTCCTCCTCTAATATCTCCTATAGACTGGTAATGAACGTACAGATTGTAGAAGGATCGATATGGGAATTGATCAGTCAAATTTTCTTCGATTCATCCTTGTTCTTTAAACATCCAAACAAATTCTGCTTCAATTGTTCGAGTATGTTCAAAATTCTCTTTCATCCTCCAATCTAGGTGATCAAAAAGGTATTTAAGATTTTCTATTGCATTCGAAATACTTTGAAGTTCTCTTTCAATTTTCTTTATTTTTTTTCCTAAAGTGAGTAAACTTTCAACTGTTTGTGGAACTAATGGAGTTGAAGCATGTGATGAATAATCTAAGATAACATCTAATGCTTCATTTCTATTCCCAATATAATTATCATCAAAAGGAATCATGGGCTTCCAAGGTAATAAAACTTTTCCTAACTTTTATATGGAACTTGAGATTGACTGTAAAGTAGGAAAATTGTGCAAGGATGTCCAAGTCTATGTATTGGTCTATTCATAATAATACTCATAATAGATTTAAAAATGATAGATCCTACATCGGTGGGCTTTTCCATTTGAATACTATAGTTTAAAATAGCACTTTCTTTGGCGACTCTAGTAATCTTCATGGTAGGGAGTAATTTTTGAAAAAAATGAAGAAATGTCAATATTTCAATGTTGGATTAAGCAATGAAGCAGAGAAACTAACATAAGCCTCATCTCACATTTTCCAATTATCACTTTCATCCGTAAGAAAAATATTGACATCTTGCATCAAATCTCTCGTTGGGATAAAATTTGTATAATGACTTATTGGAATGCTTTCAATCATATACAACTTATTAATTCGCGCTGGAGTAAACGGTAGAGCCTTACCTCGTACGAAGACAATTCCTTGGGTAATTCCATGTAAGTTGGCATAGAATTACTTTACCATTGGTACAACAACTGCATCAGTAGTGCAACATAGAACTTCCTATCATCTTTGTATAATGATTTTATCAATCAGAGAAATTGGATTAATCAATCCATTATTGACAAAACCTCTCTCCTTGATAAGCCTCTTCATCATAATGATTTTGTCGTATAATCTCTGCGCATCAAAACTGATAAACTTTCTTCTTTTGAAAACTCCATACCTGGAAGTATTTTTGGAATTAGAAGCAATGAAATTTGAAAATAGGAAGTTTCTGGTCGTCTAAGGCAGTTTTTAGGACTTTAAAAACACCTCCTGGCGGTTATTAAAGAGAAAAATCAGGCCAAAGTCCGTCAAAAATATCAAAACCACATGAAATTGCTCGGGACACCGTCGGCGCTTCCGATGGCACTGTCGGAGCCATGGTTTGTCTAGCGGGCGCCAGAAGCCAAAATTCGCGTCTTTTCATTTTTTTGTTCAATTCAATTTCAAATTTTCCTCCAATACCAATATTTGTCTCAATTTATGATATATAAAATTGTGTAGGATTATTATCTCCTAATATTTAAAACACTTATCAAACAAAATAGTAATACATTTTTTTAAAACCAAAAAGCTACTAAGGAGTACTCATATTGATGTACCTAGTAGCAAACTCATTAAAAACAAGTTCAATGTAGTTACATGGTATAACAGTTGGAAAATCATATATCTATGTTTACAAACCAATTACAATGCAGTAAAGTAAGGGAGCGCCAAACTATCTCCATTAAACAAAAAAACAAGTGTGAAGAAGGTGCATTCCCAACATAAATTTGTTTTGTGTTCCTTCCCAAAAAAGCCAGCCAATGGGCAGGGCAATTACCTTCTCTAGAGATGTGTTTAAATTTCACCCTACAACCTTTAAGGAGTATTTTCAATTGGTTATTCCATCTGAGCAAATTCCAAGGAGAGGCTTCTTCATTCAACAAAGTTTTTTTGCATACACTAGAATCATATTCAACAATCAAAGGACCCATATGACAATGTTGAGTAATTCTGATAGCTCAATAAATTGCTCTGAACTCTACCTCCAAAGAATCAAAGGTGAAAGTAAGAGCATTGAACTAAAGTATACATGTGACATGGGGAGTTCCTAAAGACTCCCCACACACCTATTGTACCTTTGGAAAAACCACCATCAATATTCACCTTCAACCAGCCATGTTTAAGGGCGTTCCAGAAAACTAAGATGGGTCTGATTCTATTGTAGTTAGTCTAGCTAGGCATCCAATTATGAAATACATTGGGGAAATGGTGTTGTTGAATAATCTTCTGAATATAGGAGGTGCAATTGAAGATCAAAGAGTTTGCCGCAGAGAGATGATCCTCAAAATTCACTTATTTTCTACAAATCCATATGAACTAAGCAACAAGACAGGGAATCACTAGTAGATTGACGTTATACCAATGCTCCCAGCAACTAGTAAATGTAAGCCAACTCAAATTAAAAGTATCAACTCCAAGCTGGCCAAGTAGACCTGACCAGATTCTTTGAGAGAAGTCACAAGTAAAAAATAGATGTTATAATGATTCCTCAACAACATTGCACAAATGGTAGATGAAGAGATCTCTCAATCCCTTCATCTTCAAGATATCATCAGTAGAAAGCAAGAAATTCTAGAGTCTCCAACAGAGGAATGACATAGAAGGAGATAAAAACTTTCCCCAAATGGCTTTACCCCAACCACCTGATTCCAATGGAAGAAGTGTCGGTAAATGAATGCAGCCAGCTTTTGAGAGGTGGCTTGTTAGGTGGTAATTTTGTCTTTTTGATTAGATGAGAAAGGAGTGTCATTTACCCACTTTACTTGCTCACTAGAAAAGATAGTAATTAGCATCCAACAATGCCACTGATCCTCAGACCAGAAATCCTTAACTTGACTTTGATAACTGGGGTTAGGGATAGTACATTCAAGCTTATCTCCATTGCGCACCCATTGATCCAGCCAAAAGTTTACTTGCCCTTCTCCCAGTTCCCAAATAAATAGCTCATTTGCCGGATTTCTGAGATTCAAAAACTTGGACCATATCCTTGAATCCCCCAATTTCTTAGTTACAATAGTAGGAAGCACAAACTTGCAGTGCTTCCCCAACATATATCTAGCACAAAGACTATCCTGGGTCCTAAATTTCATCCACAACTTATAGAGGTTAATAATGCTTAGATGTTAAAACTCATTGAAGCCTAGACCTCCAACTTGCAAGGGTTTGCACACCTTCTGCCAAGGAAGCCAGTGATAGACCACAGGAATTTATTAAAAATTCTGTGAATTAGCACTTGTGTACCCTTCTGCAGAATTTGAGAAGAAGGATTTAGTCCAGCAATCAAGCTGGGCCTTGATTTGGTCAATGACCTCATGGATTTGGGTTTGCTTACATCTACTTTTGATTAATTGAACACCAAGTTACTTAATAGGTAGAGAGGTAATGTTAAATCCAGTGTATTCAAAGATCTAGTGTTTAATCTGAGGATTAGAGTTAGCACTAACAAGAACTTGAAATTTCTATTTGTTAAGATTGATACCTGAAGCTTGATGAAAGTACAAAAGTCCTTTATATAGTCTCTTGAAAACTTTTTTGGATGCATTAGAGAAGATTATAATATCATCTGCATAAACCAAGTGGTTTATATTGATACTGGATCTATGATGATAAGCTAAGTAAGGTGAATCAGCAAACAACTTTTTAAACCCTAAACAACTTATTCAGCAATTTTGTGAAGTAGTCCAAAGCTAAAATGTATACAATAGGTGACAAGGGTCTCCTTGTTTTATTCCCCCGGAAGTAGGGAAGAAGCCATGGCCTTTTCCATTAATTAAGACTGAGTGAGCATTGCACTTCAACCATCTTTTAATCAAATTAATGAAATCCCCATTAAACTCTCTAGCAGATAAACTCTCCAAAATGAAGTCCCAATTGATTGTATCATAATCCTTCCTTATATAAAGCTTAGAAATGGCATTTCCTCCTCTGCCTTTCCTATTTAAATCCAACAAAAGTTCTTGGGCCAGCAAGATATTATTTTGTGATATTTTTACCTTTGACAAAAGCCACCTGATTAACAGATATGAGGTTTTGGAGATGTGGTTGGAGCATGAAAACAATAATTTCGCTAATCAGTTTAGAAATTACATTAGTTAAGCTGATGGGCCTGAAGTCACCCAAAATTTTTTTATTCTAATTCTTTGGTATCAAAGTGATAGTGGAAGCACTGAAGTATCTAGGTGGGCCCACCCCATTAAAGAAATTTTGAACAACTTGTATAATATCCTTGCTTGTCTTGGCCCAAGTAGCTTTGTAGAAGGTGGATGAAAACCCATCAGGTGTAGAAGCCTTCTGCTCATCAATTGAATCTAAAGCAAGTTTAATATCTTCCTCCAAGGGAATATTGGTCAGATTTAAACCTTTTACATATTCATGACAATCAGATAATAGATTAGTGTCAATGGGGGTTCTGTCAGTGTGCCAACTGTTGAAGAGATTATGGAAGTATTGAACAACATCTTGAGTTATTTCATCATCAATGGTAAGATTTTGACCAGTTGAATTGGTGATAGATAGGATCATATTGCATTTCCTCCTGAAATTAATACATGCATGGTAAAACCTTGTATTTCTATCACCTTTAGTGAACTTAGATATT
The DNA here is from genome assembly GCA_003013225.1 of Phalaenopsis aphrodite. Taxonomy (NCBI): domain Eukaryota; kingdom Viridiplantae; phylum Streptophyta; class Magnoliopsida; order Asparagales; family Orchidaceae; genus Phalaenopsis; species Phalaenopsis aphrodite. Next base: position 370,887 of record NEWO01000632.1, read on the forward strand.
GTTGCCTTCTGCTTAAGGAAATTGTCCAGATAGCAAATTTAAGAAAGGAACTTCTCATTTGCTTGTTATACCTCAGTTTCAGTATTCAATCCCAATTGGAACCCTTCTTCTAATATGTACACTTCTTCTTGAGCAGCTGCAATATTTTCATTTACATTTCCAAACCTCTCCCAATTACATCTTCTAAGATGCATAGCTAATTTATTTTGTAATTTCTAAAGCTTTATTTAAGGGTTGCAACAAACTTTGTTAATTTTCTGCATGAACTCAGGATGTAAAGTCCACGTGTTCTAAAATCTAAATAGAGTACTAACAGGTCTAACAAAATTCTGTATGGAGCAAAGAAGTGGTCTATGGTCTGATCCAGCCATAGCAAGGTGAGCGACAATAGTGTAAGGGAAAGTATGAAACCATTTAGAATTACCAAGCAATCTATCCAACCTCTCTCATAAGGTACCCCTCCTCCAAGTGAATATTGGCCCTTGAAATCCCAAATCAAAGAGACCAGTATTTTGTGTAAAACCATTGAACTTAGTCATTGCAAAATGCAAAGGGGCATTACCCCCTCTTTTTTTAGTAGGAGAAGTAATACAATTAAAATCAACACCCAAGATCCAAAAGGAATTAATTGGCTGTCCCAGATGTAAAGATCCTACCATAGGGTCTACTGATGGCTAGCAAAACAACTGGCATAAATGAAAGTAGCATATCCCACTTGTGCTCCAATAGAAAATCGGATATGTATGAACAGAGAATGACAAGTAACATATAACACTGAATTTTAGATCTGACAAAAAGCCAGATTTATTATTTGAGTTAGCATAATAAGTAAACTTAGAGAACTTTTTTATAATATTTTGAGGATATTTTGTGACCATGGGATCAAGAAGTGCAAAGCACCAAATCATATGAGTTCTAATGAGATATTTCGATCTCTTGAGTGAGGAGCAGTGAGCCACACCTCTTATGTTCCAACATAAGAAATTGATCATTGAGAAAAAGGTTCTCCCTTTCCCTCTAGTTCTAGGATGAGGTTCCACTTGTGGGAGAATGGAAGGCCCATCCAATGTCTGTTTAACTTCCAACCTGCCTTTCTTTTTTGTATTGTTTTTTTGAACTTGTCATTCATCAGTTAACACATTTGTAAGGGTGTTGAGTGTGGGATCATCAATCTTATGTAGATTAATATCCAATAAGCTATCATCTTGTATATCATTCTCCATCTATCTTTTCTCAATAGAAATACCATTGACAATGCTTTCCATCTGAGCTACAACTGTAGTATTAGGTGTATTAGACTTCTAGTGATTAGCATTAGCTTCTGAAACTAAAGGTACAACATCTGACACTGCTGCCTCTATTTGCTTAGAAGCAGTTGCCTTCTCTATACTTTTATCTGAAGTCTTCTTTTTGGGAGGGGAATGGAGTCTATAGCACTTCTCCAAGTTATTTCTAAACATTCTACAATGAGAACAATAGATAGGTTTTTTCTCCACCACTATGCTCTGCCAAAAACCTTCTTCTTCTAATTCAATGCAAACCCTCTCAATATATGGGAGTGTTATATCTCTTTCTACAAGAACTCTAGCCCCTATAGTCTTGGCCATATTGTAAGTTAGAGCATCAATCTTCAGAGGGCATCCAAGTGCTCTACTGATGTTGAAGAGCACATTTTGATGATAATATTGTATAGGGAGATTAGGGAGTTTAAACCACATAGGAATAATAGGGGCTCATTACTAGGATCAAACCTAGGTGTCTACTTCATCAATTTCATATTAATTTCATTAATAATCAAGGTGTGTTTAGCAAATACTCTAGTATAATCTTCCTCAGTATATAAAGTAATTAAAAGATGTCTGTCATCTAATAAACCCAGCTTCCATGAGCCATTTAGCTTTAACTCAATGAAATATTTCCTTACATAGTCCATCTTAGGATGTCCATACTGGAATTTTCCTATTAGAGTAATTTTAATTGATTCATTTAGAGCTTCAATTTCTTGTGTAGAAAAAAGGATGACAGGTTCCCCATCCTTTAGTCCTAAGGGGTTCACTTCACGAAGGTTTTGTGGAAACACCAAATGCTCAAATGACTTGGGTACTTCAATCCCACTTCTAACTACATCAGCAAATGTAGCCTTTGTTCATTGGGCTTAGTTTCAACGTCAATAGGACAAACCATTGATAAAAACCACAGCAGAAACCAAAGAACAAGTTAACAAACCAGCTCTAGAGAGAAAAACCAGTAAGAAGAAATCCAGAAAAAATCAAAGTTCAAACCAGCTAGTCTACTGATAAACCAACTAATAAGAACTTCAAAAGCAACAAAATAAGACCAAAATGCAGTTCACCATCTATGAAAGCAATGGAATAGTAACTAGTTCACCAAGCTTAGCAAGTAAGCAATGGAAAAGTAACTAAAATTCAAAAAGCTCTTGCCCGGGAAAGTCCCAAGAAAATAAGAACTCCCAATCATCTCTAAAAGACAAAAGATCTTCTTGAGGCATAAACACCAAGCTCCACAGCACCGCCAGGAAGGGCCAT
>NEWO01000633.1:8691-19167 GCA_003013225.1 Phalaenopsis aphrodite
TTGATCATTGACGCACATAACTAATTCCCCTTTTTGCACATCTATCATTGTTCTTCCAATGGCTAGGAAAGGTCTCCCCAAAATAATAGGTATCTTCAAAACTTTCTCGAACATAATTTAAATCTTCCTTATATAAATCATTATATTGATCTAATTCCTCTTCTTGTTTGTCTCCCAACTCTTTCATTTCAAATTTCTCTTCATAAGTTGCTTTGAAATGACATTCACTTAAGTATCTTATCACATCCATCCTGTAACATTCATCATCTTTACCATTTGAAGGGTATTCATTGATTTTGAAATATTAAATGTAACTGTTTGATCATTGACGCACATAACTAATTCCCCTTTTTGCACATCTATCATTGTTCTTCCAATGGCTAGGAAAGGTCTCCCCAAAATAATAGGTATCTCCTAATCTTTCTCTATATCTAGCACAATGAAATCAACAGGAAAGATAAATTGATCTACTTTCACTAAGACAATTTTTATAGCTCTTTTAGGATATGTTATTGAATGATTTGCTAACTGCAGATTTACAGTAGTAGGGGATATTTCTCCTAATCCCAGTCTGTTAAAATTGATAATGACATAAGATTGATGATTGCTCCTAAATCAAATAAAGCTTTCCCATAAAATCTATCTCCTATTGAACATGGAATTGTAAAGCTACCAAGATTTTTAAACTTTTTAGGAAGCTTTTTCTGAATTATAGCACAACACTCCTCACTAAGTGCAACAGTCTCATTATCTTCAAACTTCATTTTCCCTCTTAAAAATATTCTTCATAAGCTTTACTTAGCTTGACATTTGTTCTAGAGCTTCAGTAAATTGAATATTAACTGTAAGCTTCTTAAAAATTTCCAGAAATTTTGAAAATTGCTTGTCCAACTTTTGTTGTCGAAGCATATGAGGAAATGAAGGTGGTGGTTTTTCCAAATCAACTTTAAGTGGAGAAATAAGTCTTTCTAAACCATTTGGAGTGTCCTCTTTTGGTTCTTCAATCTCTTCTCTCTCTACTTCAGACTTTTTTTTAAGTCCACCTTCCATTTCTCTTCCGCTTCTGAGTTGAATGGCTTTTACTTGCTCTTTATTCCGGTATTTTGGATTTAGTTCAATATTACTAGGAAGTGTTCCTTGGGATCTGTTAATTAATGAAATTGCTTCCTAATTAATTCTCAATATTTTTAATTGTAGCTCCTTGACTTTATAATTGATTTCCCGTTTGTAACACCACTTCTTTTATAGACAACTTCTTCTCCTTAAATTGTTGATTACTATTAAAACCTAGAGGATACATAGGTCTAAAATTACTATTCCCTTGGTTGTTCCAGTTTCTTAATGGGTTTACTTGATTGTTTCCCCATTGTTGATTACTACCACTCAAATTATTGTTCCAATTAAAGTTGGGATGGTTCTTCCAACCTAGGCTATAATAGTTTGAATATAGGTTATTCTACTTGTTTTTATGAGATTTAAAGTCTCTAATGATGCTTGAGAATATACCATTTGGCCTAATGAATTCTCTTAAATTGTGGAAATTGGTTGAGAAAAATTCATTCCAAATTGTTCTAACTTCCTTGAAATTGCAACAGCTTGGTTTGCTAACATGACAAAAACATCAGTTTCATTAATATTGGCTAATTTCTTAAGATTTACCATTTCAGAAGGCCATTGGAAATTATTGGTAATCATTTTTTCAATTAAAGCATAAGCATCATGAAATGATTTTGACATCAATGAACTACAAGCAGCGACATCGATAATATATCTAAGAGATCAAGCTAATCCATTGTAAAAAATTTGAATTATTAACCAATTTGGTATAACATGGTGTGGAGATTTTCTTAAGATTTCTTTAAGTTGTTCTCATGCTTCATAAATAGATTCTCCTTCAAACTGACAAAAAGATGTAATATCATTTCTATGTTTCACATTTTTTTTATGGTGGAAATTATTTAGCAAGGAATTTCTACGCTAAATCATTCCAAGTTTTGATAGATCCAGGTGATAAATAATGTAACCATATCTTAGCTTTATCCCTCAGTGAGAAAGGAAATAATCTAAGTCTTATAACATCATCTGATACACCATCATATTTAAATGTAACACACAATTCAAGAAAATTGGCAAGATGTAAATTTGGATCTTTAATTGGTGCTCCCCCAAACTGATTATTTGATATCGTTTGGATAATAGTATGTTTATGTTCAAATGAATTAGCCACTAGTAGTTCATGAAGTTCATCCACCGTAGGGTTTGCATAATCTCTTAAAGGTCTAAATTCTTCAACATTTTGATTATTTTGATTTGTCATTTCTCGAAAATTTTTTAGTAATTTTTAATTTTCAATTTTTCTAATTGTTCTTTCTAATTAAGAATTGCATGACATAAGTCCTGTGAAACCTGAACTATGCATGCGTTACTATAAAACATAAAAAATAAAATAAAATAAAAACACACAAACAAGAACTTGATATAAAAACAACACTACAATGTTTCTATAATAAATCTTAAAATTTAAATAAGACTTTATAGAAATAGAAATTTTGTTTTCTAAAAACTTCTTTTAAAATTTTGCAAATTTATGTAATTTTCCCAACAACGGCGCCAAAAACTTGATCTCAACTTTTTATATAGATGTAAAATGTGATGTATGTGATTATATGTTTAATCTGCTTAATAGTGATTCTCAATTTGCAACAAAACCAAAAACTTAATCCAAAACAAAACTAGGTAAATCTTTCACTGTGAAGCAAACGAGAATACTGTTATAGTATTTAAATATTGGTTACTACGCAAGTATACGTATCGTTATCAGGTAATGTAGGACTTTTTTATTAAGCCATGAATATCAAACCCACAGAGAAAATAATAATATGCACTTTAGAAATTTAGAAATTTTAGATGAAAAAAATCTACTTAACAAAATATTCTTACTTAAACTTAAGATGCTATAATAAGAATAAAAATTCAATTCTTTTTACAATTTTTGATTTATGAAAATAAAGTAAGCAACTAATTAACTCAACTAACTACTTCCAAGATGAAGGTTATTTTAATAAAAGATCTTTGTCCATTTCATGAATTAATAATAAGTATAGAAACTCTATTGTGGAAGTATGCTAATGTGTTGTGTCAAATATGAGCAATTATAATGTATAGTTTAAATAGCCTTGAAGATTGGTTAGGTAGGGAAGATACCAGCTCTCAATCTAGATTTCCCTCTTCTCCCTCCACCTGGGGGCTAACATCTCGTATCAAAACCTAAAACTATAAATCAAATTGGGGGCTTTAGTCTGTCAATCTAAAGTCCTCTATTTCTACATACTTGAAAAGTTTAGTTTCCTATTTATTTGCACTCAACCCCATGAACTATATTCTCATTCATGAAATTAATATGTGATTCTAACCATTTGTTGATTGAGATAATACCATTTTGGATCTTACATGTTCTCACAACAGGTATTAACATCTTAATTAGCCAAATCAAGAAGTAAATGAAGTGCAAGGTTTCAAATCATCACAACTTCCTCGAACATTCAAGTCTAATAATTCACACAACATCCTTTAAACATCATTTTAAGGAAAGAGATAAAGAAACTACTCAGAATTCATGGAGAAAATACAACCACACGTGAGTTTAAAAGTAGAAATCATGCACACATCCATGAAATCTAAATTAAATCCAAGTGTAGTCACAAGGATAAACACTTATCTCAAAACCTCTCCACCAAATGTCTTGAAGTTCCTTTGAATTCTCTTCCTTGACTCACAATACAAACTGTCTCTCAAAATAAAATGAAGGTGGCAGGCGGCGGCAGTTACTTGGATGAATGATGGCTATAACTCTGATGGGTAGTTGGCCTCTTCTCTTAAATAATCTAAGTCTTTTCTTATAAAAATCCAAGGGGTGCCTTGGTCTCTCTTCAAAAGGTGTCTCCATTCAATGAATCTTCTAGAAGTTTCCTCCTCAAAGGCCAATTGAATGAATTTTCATGTCTATGGGATATTTCCCATGTTTTTACTAAGGGTTGCTTCAAACATGTCAAAAATTCATTCAAATTTAATAAATCATCACATAACTACCTCTGGTGCTTAAGCACAGGGTACCCGATGCTTATGCACAACTCTCTAGTGCATAGGCGCGAATCCTGGGTGTTTAGGCGCATCAGTTCATTTTTGCACCTTTTTTCATTTTTGCTCCAAATTTGACCATTATTCACTTATTTTAGCATTTTTCATCCATTTGATTGTACCTGAAAGAAAAACACACAAATATCTTTTATTAAAGTGCAATATCTCAAAAATAGGTATAAAAATGTGTATAAAAACACTGTAAATTTTAGGTGTGTCATGCCCCTCCCGTGACCCGTTCGCCCCTTTCCCCTTCATTCCGAAGAAAGAGTTCAGATGAGAAGAAGCACTTCTTGACTTAGAGTGTTTGTGATTTCCTTGATATACACATTTTTGTGATATCTATATGGTTGTGTATTCAGATCCGAGGCAATGAGTAAATCTATCCAATTTTTTGCTCATCTTTTTGTAAGCTTGAACCTAGTTGTTCCCAATTTGAAGGTATGGTTTCTCATTTAAGGTTTCATCTTCCATGATATCTCCTTTTAGGTTAGATCATCTCTTGTTGGTTAATGATCTAGTAAATTTGCAGAAATTGAAATTTGAATCTTTTTCAAGCTTTATAAAGAGTTTGATATAATAGGTCAGTAGAAGGAAGAAGGGTGAGAGATCTGTCTTGAAAGGTACTCATGCTAAGCATCCTTTTCAAGTCTTCTCTTAAACCCTATGACAACAAGAAAAGGTTGCCAAAAACTGTAATGATTATTCTTATTTTTAATCCCCAACAACGGTGTCAACTTCATTAATCTCCAACAACGGTGTCAGTCATAATTCTAATCCCCAACAACGGTGCCAAAAACTTGAACCCAAAATTTTTTATATGTAAGGATTTATGAAATTGACACCACTACTTAAAGATTATAATCCTGAGCAACGGTGTCAAAAACTTGATCTCAAGCAAAGTAAGATTTCAATTATATCTTTAAATAGTGGGCATTCTGTGCAAGTATACATGTCGTTATTAAGTAATATAAGACTTTATGATTAAGCTCTGAATATCAATCCCATGGAGATCGAGGTTAATCTGACGACTTTCAAAAGAAGTTTTAATCTAGAATAACATGTTCTAGCTTGGAAGGTTGATAGAGTTTTGGTTTTGATTATATCCTATAATTATCTCTAAATACTAGATCTACTCCTAAACTAAAATACTTAGTGAAAATTAGAAAGTGGGGTATATTATATTAAAAGTACCCTTCCTCATGTAATGAAATTTGTGATATGTACAAAAGTAAAACAATTAGTGAGAGTGATTGTGACAAATAGGAGCAATTATATTCTTTACCCTCTGTCAAGTAATATAAAGAACATTGGCTAATTCATAGTATAAGAATCCTAAAGACTGGTTGGGTAAGAGAGATGCTGGCTCTCACTCTAGAGTCTCCTCGTCCCCTCATCTGAAGGCTAACATCTAGTATTAAGACGTAAAAACTAAGAACCAAATTGGGGGCTTTAGATGTCAGTCTAAAGTCCTCTAATTATACACCCATCAAAGATTATTTACCAATTTATTTGCACTCAATCATATAGACTACATTCTCATCCATGCAATCTCATGTGTAACTACTATAGTTAACTAGACAACACCATCACAGATCTTACATGTTCTCACAACATATTTTAATAACAAAGTTGAGCAAGTTTACATGAAAATGAAGAACAAAGTAAAACCATCACAATATATTCTCATACTACTCAACACTATATCCTACACATGCATACTAATTCATTATATGAGGGAACAATAAAGAAAAGTACTCACTACACATGGAGAAACAACAAAAATTTTTCATTGAACAAGTGTTTGAAACCATACAAACAAAGTACTAGATTAAAATCAAAATACAATGAAAATAATTATCTCTGATATCAAACTCTCCTTTATATCAAAACCAATCTCCTTAAAATTCTCTCCAAGAACAAAGTGAAGAGAAAATAAGAAATCTCTCACTCTCTCTTTCTCTCTCACCTTGTCGCCCCGCTCAGGGCTCTCGCCCAAGCCTTCTTCTTCTTCTCCAAGCCTTCTTCTTCTCTTCCAATTAGTTTCAGAGACCTTTTATAAACATTTACAAGCCTTATTTATAATTTTCCAAGAGGTGCTTAAGTGTCTCTTCAAAAGCGTCCATATTCAATAAATCTTCCTGAAGATGCTTCAAGTGCCTCTTCAAAAGTCTTAAAAACCCAACTTCTAAGCACAAAAAATTCTTATCTAAAATACCTTTATCATTTCTAATGAATTCCCCAAGACACACACAAAGCACCGCTTCAGAATCATCCAAATCCGATGTATATTCTAGAAGATATGTTGAAAACCATTTTTAGCGCTTAAGCATCGATTTTGGGTGCTTATGTGCCGTCCTCTATGTCTCATGGCACTTAAGCACCATTTTGGGTGCTTAAGCACTAGGCATAGGCACTTTAGTGCCTAGATTCGGCCTCCCATATCTCCGGTGTGCCCAGGTTTTACCCTGTTTGCTCCAGTTTGCTCCGTTTTGGTCCATTTTTGTTCCTATTGCTCCAATCACTCCAAATTCTTTATTTTAATGTATATACAACCAAAAAAGTTAAAAAATATCTTTAAAGTGCAATATTATTATAAAATATAGCATAAAAATAATATATTTTTAGGCACATCAAAATCCCTCAAACTTAAACATTACTTGTCATCAAGTAATACTACATTTTTAAAATAATTTATCAAGATTAGAGTTAATGATACATCCTTTAGAATTGCTAAAATTTTGTCATAAAAATGTGATAGTTCAAATTAGAAGAACTTTTAGTGAATCAGACTAGCCCAAGGTATTTATCATCAAACTTGGAAATTTGTGTTCCTATGTAATTCATAAATTTATGCATGAATTTTCAAACTTCGGATCCTATGAACTTTACTTCCTAAACTTAAGAACTCTCTTAATAATAATTTTTAATAATTTAATTATAAAAATTAAGCTTAGGATTTTTCTAAGTTCTTTACTCTATAAAGATTCAAGTGAAACCAATTTTTGATTAGGACCTCTCCTTAGGCTTCTCCTCACTTCTTTTTTTTGCATTTTATTTTTCTTTTTCAGGATCTTTTTTATCCATTTTTTTCTCACATTTTTTTTATATGTGAGGATTACTATATCTGGAGAAGTTCTTAAATAATTCTGAGTTCCACTATCCTTCTCTAACGTTAAAACTTATTACTTTCCTTCACTTGAAAATATGTATTTTTTTTAAGTAAATTCTAAAAGAGCCTTAAAGGTTTGAAAATAAAAATTCTAAGAATCCTTAATTACTTAAGAATATAATTTTTCCTACTAAAAATTGTTATTCATTTTCCCAAGTTCTCCACTAAATATCCTTAACTATAGGTTCACCCTTTTCACTAAAAATATCAACTAAGTTTATCTACTCCGTTTTTATATTTAAAATTCTAACATCCTTAAGGTGAATCTACATCATAATAATTATTAGAAAAAAAATTTAAATTTATTTGTAGTACTTTTGAAAATAAGTAAGGTTTAAATTTGAAATATTTTCCTTTTCCCCCCAAACTTAAGCTTAAACATTGTAACAATGAAGTAAAAAATATGCAGCATGGAAAGATTACTTTTAAAATATACTACACATCCTACAAAAATATCAACAAATAACATATAGTAGAATATTGCAGTAGAAAGTAAATCTAGCCTAAACATGCTTGACATAACACTATAAACGAATTTTAAATAGTAGAACAGGTACAAACTAAAGATTAAACATGAACACATTTTAAACTTTATAAAGGAATTGATGAATACTAGCAAGTTCAAAATATTGAGATAAGTTTTGTCATCTCCAATGACTCATTCAACTTGACTCAGAAACATAGATACACAAACTCTAGTACATAGACTCACGGATTCATAAGAAAACAACAACTGAGGTTAATTCAATCTCCCTTTTACTTACATTTCCCCTCCTTACTTTCAATTTCTAAAGGAAGAAACTACACTAATAACCTGGGTGTATTATAGAACTATATATGGTTATCACACATTGACTAGAATTACCTCATGTGTTGCCAATTTCAAGGTTACTCTAAGTCTAAGGTATACACACTCTGGTAAATAAAAATAGTGCAGTTCATCCAGATGTTGTTCACTAAGTAAGTTCATGAGCTTACTCAGTGAAGACAAAGTCAGATAAAAGAAGTAATAGAAACATGGAGTAGTCCAAGTCCAAACTCTACATGCTTCAAGGCAATGCTCAGCTCTGGTTGACAACTATGTCATAACAAATTTGTCAACCTGGTATTACCAAAAATCATATACAAGTCTGGTCATGACAATGGAATTACCTCAAAATACTAATCCAATCGACTCTTACATCAAATACAAATTAAAGTCCAACATCTCACACTTATCCAATCCAACATAACAACAATCACACTAAACATATAACAAAGATAACCATGAGTTGCCTCCTGATCCCCAATAATTGCTTATCTGAAACAGTATAACATTAATTCTAATTATATTTTTCACTTATATTTCCTTATTTCACAACAAAACCAAATACTTGATCTTGAAGAAAAATAAGAATTTAACTTTTAATTTATATATATTGGGATACTACGCAAGTATACGTATCGTTATCAAGTAATATATGACTTTTTGATTAAAACTTGAATATCGAACCCACAGAAAAGATATGCAGTATGCACTTTTTGGAAAACTTTCTATTTTTAAAAAGACAATTATTTAAACTAAAGACGTTTTTGCAGTAAAGAAAATTTAAATATTTTTGGTAATATTAATATTTTGATAAAAATAGTACAAATTTAAAAAGATAACTTTAGTTTTTGTAGAAGAAAACACTAAATATGAAAATATCTCTCTTTTTCATGAATTAGTAATAAGTATAGGAATTCTATTGTGGAAGTATGCATATTGTGTTGTGTCAAATAGAAGCAATAATATTCTTTACCCTTACTAGAAATGCTATAAAGAACATTGACTAATTTAAAGTTTGAATAGTTCTGATGACCAGCTAGGCAAGGAAGATACTAGCTCTCAGTCTAAAGTTCCCTCGATTCCCTTCACCTGAGGGCTAACATCTCGTATCAGAACCTAAAATAATAAACAAAGTTGAGGGCTTTAACCTGTCACTTTAAAGTCCTCTAACTCTACACCCTTCAATGAATATTTTCTTATTTATTTGCGCTCAATCATATGAACTACATTCTCATTCATACAACCTCATGTGATTCTTTCCAATTTTTGACTGAGACAATACCAGCCCTTTTGTTACATGTTCTCACAACAAATTTTAACATATGGATTGACCAAATCAATAAGTAAATGAAGTATATGGATTTAAATCATCACAACTTCTTCCAACATTAAATATCAATACTCTCCACAACTTCCATCCAACACTTAATTACTTATTATTTTAAGAAGAAAGAAAAAGAAAACAACTCAGAATCCATGGAGAAAACAAAACCAAACTTTAGTTTAAAAGTAAAAATCATTGTCAAACCAACAATAAATCTCAATTAAAACCAAAAGTAGTCTAAAACAAAAGATAAAAACTTATCTCAAGTCCTCCACCAAACTCTTAAAGTTCCTTTGAATCTCATCTATTTTACAACACTCAATATAAAACTAAAATTAAAAAAAGATAAATATATGGTGCCTGAAAATCTCTCCAACTAACTCCCTAATTTTTGAACTTTCAAAACTTTTCCAGTACTTTCAAAACCTCTTTTAAAGTCCCAATCTTCCTTCTTTTATATTTCTCCAAAAGGTTCCTTGATATCTCTTCAAAATGTTCTTGATTCGATGTATTTCCCTAAGAGATTCATCCTTTCGTAATAATTTTCATCCATGGTGGTTGTAACCACCTATTAAGCCAATAGGTGCCTCAAAAATCTCTTCAAAATTTGCAAAAATCGAATTTACTCATCCAATAATTGCCACTGGTGCTTAAGTGCGGGGCCTTTGATGCTTAGGCGCGACCTTCTCTGTTAACCCGGCGCGTAAGCACTAGATCTGGCGCTTAGTTGCTAAAACACTTTTGCATGTTTTTCACCTATTTGCTCCAAATTTGATCCTTTTTCACTTCTTTAAGCATTTTTAATCTTTTTACCTGTACCTGAAAGGAAAACACAAAAATATCTTCCATTAAAACACAATATCTCAAAAAATAGGTATAAAATTGTGTCTAAAAATACTATATATTTTAGGCGTATCACCTCCCACGAAACGCTTGGTTTAACATTGATAACCCGATGTATCCAATGTTTACTCTGATTGCCCCAACATTAGAATCTCTTTCATTTTGTCTGTATACCACGGAATATGTCATTCA
>NEWO01000633.1:20012-30358 GCA_003013225.1 Phalaenopsis aphrodite
CGGAAAATATAGTTGTGTAAAATTTATCAAGTTGACTCCACTTTACAGTAGTGCTAAAAAATTGATGTGGTGTTTTATGAATAATAATGTTAAGCACTTAATGTTGGGATTCTATGCAAGTATACATATCGTTTTCAAGTAATATAAGACTTTCTATTTAAGTCCCAAATATCAATCCCCGAGGAAGGTTTAAATTTTAAGTGTAAATTAACTAGAAAATTCACAGAAATAAAACAAAATTTCTGTCACTAATTTTGAATGTTTGAGATACTATTAGAAATAAATTATTGACTATTAGCAAAATTTAAATACAAAGTTTAAAACAGTAACTACTAAACTATATTTATGTGATGAAATTTTCTAATATGAAAAAACATCCTTCCTAGTACAATGAGTTTTTGGTGAAATGTGATGAAATAAATATTTTAAATATGTAATGTGCCAAATAGGAGCAATTTTAATTCTCTACCTTGATTAAATGTTATAGAAAATCATTGGCTAATCTTAGGTTTAGTCCCTAAATCCATGGTTAGGCTAGGAGGATACTGGCTCCCACTCTAGAGCACCCACTTCCCTTCCCTCTGAAGGCTAAATCTCACTTTAGTTCTTAAACACTAAGATTGATTTAAGGATTTTAGTATGTTGATGTGGCCTTAGTGCGTGTTGTTTCTTTGCGTGTTTTATCTCACTTCAATTCCCTAGAGACGGTGACAAAAACTTGCCCCAACCTGTAAATACGCAGTAATTTAGCTTTCAAAAGATGATAAAAAAATTTGACCCAATTTATATTTAGTAGCTAATATAAAAAATTGAAATATTATGAAATATAGTAAATAGTTCACACATTATGGGTTCTACGCAAGTGCACTTATTGTTTCAACTAATATACAACTTTCTGATCAAGCCCCGAATATCGATTCCACTAGGAAGCAAGGAAAGATGTCCTTAGTCAAATTCCAGTTACTACCATTAGTCCTTAGTTTGGAATGTTGATTAAAATGGTGTTTTTAGCTAGCAACTACTCCTAAATGCAAATGTTAAATGTAAGGATACTAACTATTCCTAAATATAAATATTAATTCTAAAGATAACCCTTTTTGGATGAGATGGTTTGGAGAATTTTAAGATGTTAAGAACTACTATTCTTATGTAGCAAATTTGAAAAAGTAAAGGAATGAGATACATTATTTATTGTATGTGCCAAATAGGAGCAATTTTAATTCTCTACTCTGATTTAGTGTTATAGAAAATCATTTGCTAATCTTAGGTTTAGTCTTTAAATCCGTGGATAAGATAGGAGGATACTGGCTCCCACTCCAAAGCTCTCACTTCCCTTCTCGTGAAGGCTAACTCTTGGTTTAGTTTTTAAACACTAAGATCAAATTGAGGATTTTTAGTTTTTCACCCTAGAAATCTCCAATTCTACACCCAACAAAGCATATTTCCCTATTTAATTGCACTTAATCCCATAAACAAAATACTCCTTCATGGACATAAATGTGATTCTCACACTGTTGTAGAACTCATACTTCATTTCCCGGATCATATGTTTCACAACATATTTTAATAATTCAATTGGCCAGATCGAAAAGTAAATTAAGAGGTGAGTTGAAAAACCATCACAATTTATAATTAAAACTTATTCTAGCATGCATCCCAATATTCTAAACATGAATCCTACTCATTTCAAAAGAAAAGTAAAAGGAAAATAATGACATAATCTTCTCATGCCACTATTTCCAAAAAAGAAGAAAGAGTAAGAGGAACACATCACAAAGCATGAAGAAAATACAACGAAAAAACTTCATTAAATCAAAGCAAATGCACTAGATAAGTGTTTACAAAATCAAAAGAAATGAAGAACACAATACTTAGCTTTTCTCCTTGAAAGAAAGATGAAAATCTCTCCCACAAAGTCTCCCGCTGATCCATGCAATGCTAGAACATTCCCTTACAGATTCTCTTAAAATCCCCTCACCAATCTCTCCAAAAAGATAGAAATGTACATTTCTACTCCTATTCTAAGACCTTTAAATATTCTCCACATTTTTTCACTCACACACACCACTTTTTCTAACATAAAAGCACCCTATTATATTGTAAGGACGAATTTCCCAAGAGATGCCTCAAGCAACCTTTCAAAAAGCGTCCAAATACATTGAATTTTCTAGAAATTCGCCCAGGATCACGTCCAAACCGTCTCGGGTACTGTCAGTGCCATTTTGGCTTTTTTTTCTATACTCTGACATTGTCAGCACTGATTTTGGCCCCATAGGCGCCCACCCTGTGAAGCTCCACCATTTTTGCTTCGTTTGGCTCTATTTTAGCTTCGTTTTGCCCCGTTTCAGTTGTGTTGCATTCCTAATCGATAGACCTATAAAATCAGCATAAAAACAACTTTCCTTTAAAGTGTAATTTCATTCAAAAATATGTGAGAAGTGTAAAAGAGACTAAGCATAGAAAGACATATCAAAATGTGTCAGGATAGAGATTTCTTTCTTGCTCCTTTTTGCTCTAAACTGCACCATTTTTGCTTCATTTTCTCAAAAACTCCATTTCTTATCCCTGAAACCAAAAATATACAAAATAAATTCCTTTAAAGTGCAATATCATTGAAAATCACCAAATATAGACATTAAAAGCATATGAAAAATTGAACCTTTTTTAGGCGTATCAAAATCTCCCAAACTTAAATGTTACTTGTCCTCAAGTAACACTTTTACTATATAAAAATATGACTTATGTACATAGTTTAACTTCTAAATTTTTATAATTTGGTCTACTAAATATAATAGCACAACATAAGAAAATTTTTTCTTAACAACTTAAGTAAGAACTAAAAGTATAAGAACATCTAGTTGTCAAGTCTAAGTTTTCTGATTCTCTACTCATTTCAAGAAGAACTGTAATTTGTCATATTAAAGTTACTTAGAATATCCATATGAAAAAGAACTTCTTGAGAACTTTATTAGTAAGGGCACTAATACTCAAATACAAGTTTAGAAAACGTAATAAATTCTTTTTCCTCAAGTTGATTCAAGTGAAGCCAATTTTTGATTAGGCATCTCCTCAAGCTTCTCCTCACATTACTTTTCTTTTCTTTTTTTTCTTTTTTTATTTTATCTTTTTCATGTGAGGGTTATTATATCTAGATAACCTTTAATAATTTTGAACTTCACTATCCTCTTCTTAAAGTTAAAAACTTTTCACATTCCTCCACTTTATAAATTCATATTATCTTTGAAGATTTTTCATAAAGCCTTATTCTTTCCTTCTTACATGAAACTCTAAGATTCTTAATACTTCAAAAATACAATTTTCTTTGCTTTAAATAGAAAAAGCATAGTCTTTTTCTTTCGTACCAAATATCTTAACTCTAGAATCAACTTTCATTATTGAAAAGTTTTATTTAAGTCTACTATATATTTAGAAATGTAAATATGGTTATCTAAAGTTAGCCTCTAATACCAAAGGTCATGTTAAATTAAAATTTTAAAATATAGCTAATTGAGGAAAAATAAAATTTAGTTTCATTATTTTAAAGAAATTTTTCTCCCCCACAAACTTAAATTTTTAAATATTTTGCAATCAATTCCATAAAATGTAGTAGGAAGAAAAAGTAAAAGTTGAATCTAATAACTACTAAAACATCCTATCAAATTCATATACATTCAAAATCAAGATAGAATGACTACAGAAGAAAGTAAATCTAGCCTATAACATGCTTACAATAATATTAAACTAAAAGGAAGTATACTCACTTTAAAATTTTATTTTTCTTCCTACCCCTAAACTTGATTTTTAACATGTATAACATTTAGTGCAGTAAATATAAGTAGGAAGAAAAATAGTTTAGAAATTTTATCTATCAAAAATGTCTATCAAAAACATCTAGAATTATTTATCAGGATAGAAAACATGTAGTTGAAAGTAAATCTAAACTAAACATGCCAGAATAAAATTAACTAAATAGAAGTCTAACTAGCATAACATGTATCAACATTGGAATATAAAAATGTTCTTTAAGTCTTATAAAATTGTAACACAAACATAAACAAACAAACAATATAAATGAGGCCAATTCTTCCTCCATCTTATCACATTTGACTAAATTACTTCCAATTTCTAACATAATCACTACACATATATTGGGTACTTATAAATGATTTTATAGATTCTAATCCTAAAGATAAGATTATCCCAGATATATTGGTTTTCGAGCACCAACCTCAGGTATTACCACATCTCATTAATTAAGCACCTCTAACAGTTATAAGGATAGTGTAATATCATCCACATGTTACTCATCAAATAGGCTAGCTACTCCTATCAAATGAAAATAAGGTCAAAGAAAGGAAGTAATAAAGTTGAGATGTAACTGTCACTGTTAAAATTCATGATGTCTCTTTAAAAACTCAAGTCCAGGCGAGACCCGAGTTATTGTGGACTCGTCAATCCAACAACTACAAGAGAACATACAATTCTAACCATAATAAGAAGTTAAGGAATCATCTCCCTCATGACTCAGAGCACTAACAATCTAGAAATCCACTAATCATCAATAAAAATGATCAATACACATTAAGGAAAACACAATACAACACTAAAAATCATGACTCTTAAGCATACTAAATCAAACCGCAGTGATAATTATGGGTTGCCTCCCATAAAGAGCTTAGTTTAACGTTGCTAGCCTGACAAATGATTCCACCTGAATCAAAATTCCAAATAAGTAGTCCTTGATCAATCGCCTAATCTTTTCCAGATCCAGGGATTCTTAAAAGTCCTCAAATTTAAATGTTTCTTTTAGCCCTTCCTTTTTAGATTGATTCTTATCCTTGTTCCTCATATTTCTTTCAAGATCCAATATTCTTCTCGTATTTTTCTCAATTTTTATATTAATATCATCCTTGAAATTTATAAGAAATGGATCTTTATATGATACTTCATGATCTCCCAAATTTTGGATCAGATTCTTCCTAGAAAATCTAGATTCTGGATCAAATTCTTCTAAGTTACTCTTGTCTTTCAAGTTATCTTCTAATTCTTCCTCTTAGTAATGAGTAAATGATGGAGGTGGTCTTTCTATATTTATCTTAGTTGCGGAAATAGTTTTTTCTAATTCCTTAGGAAATTTTTTCATTTGTCTTTCAATCACCTTATCCTCATCTCTCAACTCGAAGTTCTTTCGAAACATATTTTCAAATTTTCTTCTAAATATTTGTTCGATAACTTTATATTGCTCATCATTCATCTGCTTAGGGTTTATCTCAGGGTCACTAGGTAAAATATTTGGGGGGTAACTGTTAATTGCATTAATAATCTGCCCCAACATCAGAATCTCATTTATTTTTTATGTATACCATGGAATATTCCATTCAATGATTTTGAATAACTCTTTCATAGGAGATCTTTTACTGATTTCATCATTCAATTCAGATTCATCTTGTGATTCAGTTGAATATGAAGCTATAAATACTCGTAGTGTAGATGAATTCTCTATATAGGTAGGCTTTAAAATTGTATGAGGAGTATTCATTTTAAGTTCATGAGATTTTTCAACAAATGGAATTAAAAGTTACTATTTTTGGTACCGTCCATCATTTCACACCTTTCCTGAAAATACATACAGTCTTTTTTAAACAACATTTTTGACTCATCATGAAAGTGCATTTCGATCTCATCTTTTAAATTACTCTCAAAACTTTTTTGGAAATAGTCTTTACTTAGATAATCAATTTCATCCATCCAAAAATAATCAGCATCTTTTCTCTCTGCTGGATATTTCATAGTCTTTAACACATCAAAAGTGTCTTCCTGGTCATTAATATTCATAGTCAACTCTCCTTTTTGCACATCTATCATAACTTGTCCAGTAACAAGAAAATGTCTCCCCAAAATAATTGGATTTTCTTTATCTTCCTCCATATCTAATACAATAAAGTCCATAAGAAAGATAAATTTATCCACTTTAACAAGCACATCTTCTATAACCCCTTTTGGATAAATGATAGAACGATCAACTAAAAGGTTACAGTAGTGGGAAAAATATCGGTTAAACCTAACATTATAAATAATGATAGAGGCATCACATTAATGCTCGATACTAAAAGGCATAAATCTTTTCCACATAATCTTTCTCCAAATACACAAGGAATTGTTAAGCTAGAAGGATCTTCAAGTTTCTTAGGAAGGTTTTTCTGAAATATAGCGATGCACTCCTCACTTAGTGCAAGTTTCTCGTAATCCCCAAACTTCCTTTTCTTGTTTATTATCTTCTTCATAAATTTTGGATATTTTGGCATTTGTTCCAAAGCTTCAGCGAAAAGAATATTTATCGTTAACTTCTTAAGTTCGTACATGAACTTTGAAAATTGTTTATCCAACTCATGTTTTCTAAGTCTTTGAGGAAATGGAGGTGGTGGTCTTTTTAAATTGAATTTAGTTGAAGATATTAAATTTTCTAGATCCTTAGAAACATGTTCTTTGGGTCTTTTATTTTTCTTTGTTTCTCTCACAGCTCCTTTATCTTTTTTGACCACAACCTCTATCTCTCTTCCACTTCTTAATTAGTCAGCTTATATTTGTTCATTATTTTTCTCTTTAGGGTTGATCTTAGTGTTGCAACAAATTATTCCTTGGGGTCTATTATTAAGTGAATTAGCAATTTGTCGAAGTTGATTCTCTATGTTTCTAATTGCAACATTTTGAGTTTACAACTAGTTTTCCATTTGCAATACCACTTCTTCTATAGACATCTTCTTATCCTCAAATTGTTGATCATTGTTAGAGTATGGAGGATATGAAGTTCTATAGTTTGTGTTCCCCTGATTATTCTAACTTCCATTAGGATTTGCATGATTATTTTCCCATTGTTGGTTTCCACCCCAGGTAGTGTGATTCCAATTAAAATTAGGATGGTTCTTCCAACCTGGGTTGTAAAAGTTAGAATACAAGTTATTTATGGTTTTTAAACTCTCATATGATAAGTTAGAATCAATCATATGCCCTAATGGACTTTCCTCACTTACTGGAGTAAATTGAGGCTGATTCATTCTCAATTGGTCTAACTTCCTTGATATTGCAGCAACCTGAGATGCAAGAATTGCAATCGCATATGTATCATGAACACTAGCTACATTTTTAGGATTTATCAGTGTAGAGGGCCAATGAAATTCATTTTTAGCCATTTCTTCAATTAACACATATGCTTCATTAAATGGTTTTGACATTAATGATCCATCAGCAGCAGTGTCAATTATAAACCTAAGGGATTCTACTAACCCATTCTAAAAAGTTTGAATGATTAACCAATTAAAAAGAGCATGGTGTGGAAACTTTCTTATGAGTTCCTTAAATCTTTCCTAAGCTTCGTATATTGATTCTCCTTTATACTGAAAAAATGAGATAATATCGTTTCTAAGTTTAGTAGTCCTTGAAGGTGGAAAATACTTAGCTAGGAATTCTTGAGTTAACTCCTAATTTTTAATAAAGCCAGCTGCTAATGAGTATAACCACATTTTAGCCTTATCTCTTAGTGAGGAAGGAAAAAACCTTAGTCTAACAACATCGTCTAACATGTCATTATATCGAAATGTAACACAAAGTTCTAGAAAATTGGATAAGTGTAAATAGGGATCCTTCGAAGAAGTTCCCCCAAACTGGTTATTTTGTGCCAGTTGGATAATATCTGGAGTTATTTCAAATGAGTCAGCTTCTACAATAGGGGTTTGTATACTTGAGTGAATTTCATCTGTTGTAGGATTTATATAATCCCTCAAAGATTTATGATGATTTTCCAAGATATTATTTTTAATGTTTTCCATTTTCAATTCTAGTTCTTCAAGTCCTTTTTGTTTTTTGATTTTTTTTTACTTTTTTCTAATATAGGATCATAAGACACAAGTCCTGCGGATCCTTTATTTTGCATACGCAACACAACAAATAATACATTAACAATTAAACAAACAAAACAAAAGATATATTCAACACAACAAAACATTTTCATAAACACATTATTTTTCACATAAACATTTTTATGACACTACAATTTTTCTAAATCTAAGCCTAATTACTTCAACTAAAATTCTATTAAAGTTCTTAGCGAAGCTTCCTTAGCAACGGTGCCAAAACTTGATGCGCCCCTAGTATGTGTTGTTTCTCTGCATGTTTTATGTCAATTCAATTCCCTTGAGACGGTGACAAAAACTTAACCCGACCATTAATTAATCAGTAATTTAGCTTTCAAAAGAAGGCCAAAAACTTGACCCAATTTATATTTAACAGCTAATATACAAAATTGAAATATTATGAAATATAGCAAATAGTTCACACACTATGGGTTCTATGCAAGTGCACTTATTACTTCAAGTAATATAGGACTTTCTGATTAAGCCCTAAATATCGATCCCACAAGGAAGCGAAGAAAGATGTCCTTAGTCAAATTCCAGTCTACTTCTATTAGTCCTTAGTTTGGAACGTCGATTAAAATGGTGTTTTATCTAGCAACTACTCCTAAATGCAAATACTAAATGTAAGGATAGTAACTATTCCTAAATGTAAATATTAATTCTAAAGATAACCCTTTTTTGATGAGTTGGTTTGGAGAATTTTAAGATGTTAAAAACTACTAGTCTTATGTAGAAAATTGGATAATGTAAATGAATGAGACACATTAAATATTATATGTGCCAAATATGAGCAATTTTAATTCTCTACCCTGATTCAGTGTTATAGAAAATCATTGGTTAATCTTAGGTTTAGTCCTCAAATTCGTGGCTAGGCTAGAAGAATACCGGCTCCCACTCCAGAGCTCCTACTTCCTTTCCCTTGAAGGCTAACTCTCGCTTTATTTTTTAAACACTAAGATCGAATTAGGGATTTTTAGTCTATCACTCTAGAAATCTCCAATTCTACACCCAACAGTTATATTTTCCTATTTATTTGCACTTAATCTCATGAATGAAATACTCCTTCATGGGCTTAAATGTGATTCTTACTCTTTTGTAGAACTCATACTCCATTTCCTGGATCATATGTTTCAAAACATATTTTAACAATTCAGTTGGTCAGATCGAAATGTAAATTAAAAGCGGAGTTAAAAAACCATCACAATTTATAATTAAAACTTCTTCTAGCATGCATCCAAATATCATAATTATGAATCCTACTTATTTCAAAACAAAAGTAAAAGAAAAATAACGCATAATCTTCTCATGCCACTTTTTCCAAAAAAGAAGAAAGAGTAAGAGAAACACACACAAAGCATGAAGAAAACACAACAAAAACTTTATTAAATCAAAGTAAATGCACTAGAGAAGTGTTTACAAAATCATAAGATAATGAAGAACACAATACTTAGCTTTTCTCCTTGAAAGAAAGAAGAAAATCTCTCCCACAAATTCTGCCACTAATCCGTGCAATGCTAGAATATTCTCTTACAGATTCTCTCAAAATCCCCTTACCAATCTCTCCAAAAAAGGTAGAAATCTACATTTATACTCATATTCTAAGATCTCTAAAAATTCTCCACATTTTTTCCACTCACACACACTACTTTTTCTGACATAAAAGCACCCTATTATAGCATAGGGATGAATTTTCCAAGAGATGCCTCAAGCAACCTTCCAAAAAGCGTCTAAATACATTAAATCCTATAGAAATTTGGCCAGGATTGCGTCTAAATCTACTCGGGTGCTATCAGCACCATTTTGGCATTATTTTTTGTACTTTGGCACTGTTGGCGCAGGTTCTGGCGCAGTCGGCGCCCACCCTACGGAGCTTCACCATTTTGCTTCGTTTGACTCTGTTTTAGCTCTGTTTTGCTCTGTTTCAGTTGAGTTGCATTCCTAACAGATAGACCTACAAAATAAGCATAAAAATAATCTTCTTTCAAAGTATAATTTTATTAAAAAATATGTGAGAATTGTAAAGAGATTAAGCATAAAAAGACATCAAAATGTGTTAGTACAGAATTTTCTTTCTTGCTCGTTTTTGCTCCAAATTGCACCATTTTTGCTTCTTTTTCTCCAAAACTCCATTTCTTATCCCTGAAACCAAAAATATACAAAATAAATTTCTTTAAAATGCAATATCATTAAAAATTACTAAATTTAGGCATTAAAACATATGAAAAATTGAACCTTTTTTAGGCGTATCATCTGTCACCTTAAAATATCTAATTTTACACACAAAAATGTATATTTCCCTATTTATTTGCATTTAATTCCATGAAGAAACACTCCTCCATGGAATCAAATGTGATTCTCACTCTATTGTAGAACTCATACTCCATTTCCCAGATCATATGTTTCACAACATATTTTAACAATTCAATTGGCCAGATC
>NEWO01000633.1:30986-46112 GCA_003013225.1 Phalaenopsis aphrodite
CACATTCCTTCACTCTATAAATTTATATTAGCTTCTTTTTTTTCTTTTCTTTTTCAGGATCATTTTCAATCCTTTTTCTTTTTTTTTCTTATTTTTTATGTGAGGATTACTATATCTGGATATCCTTTAATGATTTTGAACTTCACTATCTTCTTCTTAAAGTTAAAAACTTTCCACATTCCTTCACTCTATAAATTTATATTAGCTTTAAAGATTTTTCATAAAGTTTATTCTTTTCTTCTTACATGAATCTCTAAAATTTTTTTAATACTTCAAAAATACAAATTCCTTTACTTACAATAAAAAAACATAGTCTTATTCCTCATACCAAATATCTTAATCTCTAAAATTAACTTTTATTATTGAAATTTTTTACTTAAGTTTACTATATATTTAGAAACACAAATATAGTTATCTAAAGTTACCCTCTAATACTAAAGGTCATGTTAAATTTTAAAATATTTTGAAAATATAATTAATTGAGGACAAATAAAATAAAGTTTCTTTTCTTTAAAAAGGAATTTTTCTCCCCCTCCCCCTCCCCAACTTAAATTTTTAAAAGATTTAGCATTGAAAGTTGAAAAAATAAAGGGTGAAAGAAAACATGTAATACATAAAGGAAAGACTTACCTGTTGAAGGTTCTAATAATGAAACTTAACTCTGAAATATTACAGGTGCTAATATGAAATAAATAACACATATATAAAAATTTTGTTGAGAAAGAGTTACTACAAACACATTCAACAAAGTACTAAAAACTAACAACAATACTAAAATGATTTCCAACGTAAAAACAATTTCACAAATGTACTCTTCGCAATTCAACATAACATTTAAAATAAAGTATCACAGTCTAAAAACAAACATTCTCAACAATAAAGTACAACCAAACATAAACTAAAAAAAAATCTAGCTAAAACATCACCAATCATCATCATCATATTCTTCTTCCACATCCAAATTTTGTTGCTGATACGAGTTAAAAATAGGGTGAGTAGAAAACTAAACTGAGTGATCACCCTCATGTATCTGACCATCGCATCATCGTAGGCCGCATCATATTCAAACTTCTGTCTTGGCAAATCATCATTGTGCATTTTTTGCCTCCACATTTTCCATTCTACTTCCCATTCTCAAGATATCTCATTGTTTGATCATCATCTGCTCCGTAAGTTTCTAGAGAGTAGGGTTACTAGAAGTAGTATTACTTAAAGTAGAAGGATATCCTTGGTTCTATTTCTATATCTCCATCCAACATGAGATTCATAAATCTTAATATTGGCAGGCCTAATCAATTTTAGAGGTTCAATCCTCTCCTCATCTATTCTAAAATCAACTCTTGCCTGTTCACATAGTGCGAAGATCAAGGCAGCGTGTGATAAACCACTAGTAGTCTCTCTCAAAGAAATAGAACGAGTGTTGTTATAAACAATAGAGCTCACATCTTTCCTTCTCATCTGTTGGATACAGAAGTTCAACATGGCTCTATCCTTTGTAACGTCACTATGATGATTTGTTGGTATCATTTTACCAGAAATAAAGTAGTGGCAGACCTTTGATACTATATTTAATAAGGAAAGTTTACCTTAACATTATTCTTCACCTTCCAAGCTCCTCTTCCATTAGTAAGAAAAGAAATAACTTCATCTAAGGCCTCATTTGTAGCTAAAAATGATTTGTACTGACAACTATACACATCCTCTAATTTATAAAATTCATTAATTTTCTTTCGAGTAAATTCCACCATTTTCCCACGAACAAACACATAGTCTTCAGAAGTTTCCTTAAAATTGGCATAGAACTCCATCACTATACCAATGATAGCCTCAGCAGAAAAGTAACAAAAATTCTCTCACTATCGAACATTGATTATTCTTTCGACTTCTCCACCCGGATTTATAAATCCTTGATCTGGAATCACTTTTTTCTTTGTTAGTAGACTATTGAAACAAATGTTGGCCTTGTAATTGACAAAATTTTGATCATCAAAATCCACATTTCTCTTTCCCATGCTCTTTCTGGGTGCCATGGTAATCTACAAAAATTTGATAAAAGCCAAATAAATTTCTAAAAATTTCAAAAATCATAATGCAGAACGTTTTAAACTTAAATCTACTAAGTAAGAGTTCCTCACCAAAGGATTTTCTCAAAATCATCCAAAAAAAATTCAAAATTTTGGATCTCGGCAATGTAAGATAAATCCTTGATGAAAATAAAAAAAATTTTGATTTCAAAATGTAGCTCTTACCTAGAGAAGGTGAAATCCAAACTTTGTTTGCCTTAAAATCGTCTCAAATCCGAGCAACAGCAAGCCCTAGGTGCAAAAACCGGAGGTTGAAGGTGACCAAAAGGTAAAAATGGCATTTTTACGGTGCAAATTTTGAATTTTAAGGGGTTTGGGTGGTTTGCGGGTCGAGGGCGCTGTCGGCGCTAGTGGCCTAAAAAATTCATTCTTTTATTTTTGCAATTTTCAAGTTTCTTTCCATTTACCCCAAAGTCTATTTAGTCTCTTTGAACACTAATTTTCATATTAAAATATTTCACAAACAACACCAAACTAACTTTTATATATGAAAATACACTTTTTACAAATACATTTTTCTAATCACACTTTCACATACATAAAGCAAACTAAATTATAATTCAACATCAAAATCAAGCACAACACTAGAACGGTGACACAAAATTACACACACAATCGAAGTAGAGTCTTAAAGCAAAGCAAAGTAAAGTAAAGTAAATTAAATCCACATAATCACATTAAAAACATAATTACTTTAAAGTAGTAAAGAGCAACTTCTTCAATTATTTTTTTGTCATAGACTGGTAATGGACATACAAATTGTAAGGGTCGATACGGGAATTGATCAGTCAAATTTTCATCGATCCATCCATTTTCCTTGAACATCTGCACCATTCTTACTTTAATTATTTCAGTATGATCAAAGTTCTCCTTCAGCCTCCAATCTAGGTGATCAAAAAGGTAATTGAGATTTCTTATTGCATTCATAATACTCTGAAGTTCTCTTTCTATTTTCTTCATTAAAGTTTTTGAACTTCCAACTATTTGTGGCATTAATGGCGTTGAAGCATGTGATGAATGATCCAAAATAATATCTAATGCTTCACTTCCATTCTCAATATAATTGTTATCAATAGGAATCATGGGCTCCCAAGGTAATAATACTTTCTCCCAACTTTCATATGACACTTGAGATTAATTGCAAAGTAAGAAAATTATAGAAGGATGTCCTAGTCCATATATTGCCCCATTCATAATAATATCCATAATAGATTTGAAAATAGTCGATCCCACATTAATGGGCTTTTCATAATAGTTTAAAATGACACTTTCTTTTGTAACTCTACTAATCTTCATAGTAGGGAGTAATTTTGCAGATATGAAGAAATGTCATTATTTTGATATTGGATTAAGCAGTGAAGCAGAGAAACTAATGTATTGCTCATCTATGATTTCCTAATTATCACTTTCATCCATCAGAAAGTTACATACATCATGCATCATATCTCTCGTTGAGATAAAATTCGTATAATGACAGATTGAAATGTTTTCTATCATATACAAATCATTAATTCGAGCCGGAGTAAATGGTACATCCCTACTTTGAACGAAAATGAATCCTTGGGTAATTCTATTTAAATTAGCATAGAATTCTCTTACCACTAGTACAACGACTGCAGTGGTAGTGTAGCACAGAACTTTCCAATGTCTCTGTACAATGATTTTCTCAATCTGTGAACTTCGATTACCCAATCCATGATTGACAAAGCCTCTCTCCTTGATAAGTATCTTTTTTGTAATGACTTTGTCGTATAATCTCTACTCGTCAAAACTAATAAACTTTCTTCTATTGAAAACTCCATACCTTAAAGCATTTCTAGAATTAGAAGCCATGAAATTTGAAATTTGGTTTTCTGATCGTCTAAGGCAGTTTTTAGGGCTTTAAAAACACATCTCAGCAGTTATTTAGGAGCATAATCCCGCTAAAGTACGCCGCATTTGCATTGAATGCGTGAAACTGCTAGGGATACTAATGACGCTCCCTATGGCGCTGTCAGCGCCATGCTCCATATAGATGGGCGTCGTCGGCGCCAAAGGACAAAATCGTGCCTTTTAATTTTTGTTCAATTCGATTCCAAATTTTTCCTCCAATACCAAAATTTATCTTAATTTATGATATATAAAATTGTGTAGGATTCAAAAATATTATTATCTCCTAAAAATACTTATTAAATAAAATAGTAATATATAGATATATATGTTTATATATGGGTTGTCTCCCACAAAGCGCTTAGGTTAATATCGTCAGCCCGATGTACCATTGTTTAATCTGGATGACTTAACATCAAAATTTATTTAAATTGTGGAATGTATCATTCATAATAATATTTCAATCGATGCTCATTAACTTTAAATATCTTTATAGTTTTAGGAAAATTAATAACAACAGTTCCATGATAATATACTTCAATCACTTTAAATGATACTGACCATCTGGATTTCAGTTTTCCTGGAAATAATCTCAATATTGTATTATATAATAAAACTACTTGTCGAGGTTTAAAATTCTTTTTAATAATCTTTCAATCATGCCGTATTTTTATTTTCTCTTTATAGATTTTTGCATTATCATATGCTTCATTACTAATCTTTTCAAGTTTATTGAGTTGCAGTAATCTTTTCTCACTAGCATCTTTTAAATTAAAATTAAATTCCTTAATAGCCAAAATGCTTTATGCTCTAATTTTACTGGTAAGTGCATGTTTTTCCAAAAATAAGTCTATATGGGGGCATTCCTATAAGAGTCTTATAAGCAGTTTTGTATGCACATAATGCAACATCTAGTCTAGCATACCAATCTATTTTATAGAGATTTACAACTTTTTATAAAATTTATTTTATTTCACAATTTGATATCTCTGCTAGCCCACTAGTCTGAGGATAATAAGCAGTAGAGAATCTATGCATAATATCATATTTTTAATCAATTTTTTTATTCTCTTATTCCTAAAATGGGATTCTCCATCTGCAATGATTACTCTCAGCATTCCATATCTTGTAAAAATATTTTTATTTAAAAATTTAAAAACACTATGAGCATCACATTTAGGTAGAGCAACAGCTTCAATTCATTTGGACATATAATCAACAATAAGTAATATATATATATATATATATATATATATATATATATATATATATATATATATATATATATATATATATATATATATATATATATATTTCCAAATGAAGGCATAAATTGTCCCATAAAATCTAATCCCCACACATCAAAAATTTCAACTTCCAATATGTAATTTAGAGGCATTTCATTTTTTTAGAAATATTTCCTACTCGCTGACATCGATCACATGTTTTAATAAATTCATTAACATCTCTAAAAAGAGTAAACCAATAAAATCCAGCTTACAAAATTTTATATGCAGTTCTATTAGTTCCAAAATGTCCTCTAAATTCAGAATCATGACATATTTCAATTATTTGTTGAGTTTCTTCTTAAGGCACACACCTTCTACTAATTAGATATTTACATTATTTATATAAATATGGGTCATCCCAAAAATAATATTTTGAATCATATATAATTTTATTTAATTGTTGATTCTTAATATCTGGTGGTAGAATATCACTTACGATATAATTTACTATATCGTCATACCACAGTATATTTATTTCATCAATATTATATAGATGTTCATCAGAAAAATTTCTAAAATTTCATTTGCAAAGTTAGTTAATATTTCTTTTTCTATTCTACACAAATGATCAGCTATTTGATTATCATTTCTCTTTCTATCAACTAAAATAAAATCAAACTCTTGCAATATAAGTATCTATCTAATTAATTTTGGTTTAACGTCCTTCTTTTGCATCAAGTATTTGATAGTAGAATGATCTGTATGCACTAAACATTTAGTTTCAATCAAGTAAGGTCTAAATTTATCAAAGGCATAGATAATAACCAATAACTCTCTTTTTGTAGTAGTGTAATTGATTTGTGCATCATTTAGAGTTTTACTAGCATAATATATTACTTTAAAAACTTTGTTGTGCTTTTTTCCTAAAACAGCTCCAATAGTGTAATCACTAATATCACACATTATTACAAATGGTTTCTCCTAATTCGGTGGAACCATTATAGGTGTAGTGATTAATTTTTCTTTCAATAGTTCAATACTTTTATGCATTCCTCATTAAAGTTAAATTTTGTATCTTTTTCTAAAAGTTGGCATAATGACTTAGTTTTTTTTGAAAAAATTTTTATATAACTCCTGTAGAAACCAACATGTCCTAGAAAACTTCTTGCCCATCTAACCACAGTAGGAGGTGGTAATTTTTAAATAACTTGAATTTTTGTAGGATCTACTTTTATACAATTTTCAGAAATTTTATGTCCAAATACAATTCCTCCTGCAACCATAAATTGACATTTTTCCCAATTTAGTACTAGGTTGATTTTTTCACATAATTACAGAACTTTTTCTAAATTATTTAAACATAATTCAAATGAAGTCTCGAATACAGAGAAATCATCCATAAATACTTTCATTCCATGTTCAATCAAATTACTAAAAATTGACATCATACATCTTTGAAATATCGCAGGTGCATTGCAAAGTCCAAAAGACATTCTACAAAAAGCAAATGTTCCATAAGGGCTTCTAAATGTTGTTTTATCTTGATCCTCAGGAGCAAATGAAATTTGATAATAGCTGGTATATCCATCTGAAAAGTAGTAATATTTGTTTCCAGCCAATCTATCCAACATTTGATTTAGAAAGGGTAAAAGAAAGTGATCTTTCCTAGTGGTCATGTTTAATTTTCCATAGTCTATACAAATTCTCTAACCAGTAACTTGTCTTTTTGTAATTAATTCATTTTTCTCATTTACTTCAACGGTCACTCCTCTTTTCTTTGGAGCACAGTGAATTGGACTCACCCAAGCACTGTTTGAAATAGGATATATAATTCCAACATCTAACTATTTTAAGATTTTTTTAACAACTTCTTTCATTATTGGGTTTAATCTCCTCGGAGGTTCAGCTTTAGGTACATATTAATCATCTAATAGAATTCCATGCATACAAATTGAAGGACTAATTTCTATAATATCTGCTAAAGTCTATCAAAAAGACTTTTTATATCTTTTCAACATTTCTATTAATTTTTGTTCTTGAATTTCAGTTAACTCGGAAGATACAATAACATACAATGTAGATGAATCTCTTAAAAATACATATTTTAAATGGGCAGGTAATACTTTCATTTTAAGTTCAAGTGGTTCAATACTTGAAGGAATAAGATTTTTATTATATTTTTCCAACAAATCTAAAGTTTCAAATTTGTCCTGAATAAAATCTAAATTCTCTTCTTTTATTTCGTTCTCATCCTCACAAAATTCTTCTTACCTTAATTTTTCTTCAAACATATTCTTAAATTGCTCATTACTTAGATAATCAGTAACTTCTATCCTAAAACATTCATTATCTTTTTCTATTGCAGGATATTTCGTAGCTTTTACAATATTAAATGTTACTTCCTGATCATTAACTCTCATTATTAATTCTCCTTTTGCACATCTATCACAGCTCTCTTTGTTGCAAGAAATGGTCTCCCCAAAATAATAAGAATCTTTTTATCTTTCTCCATATCTAATACTATAAAGTCTACAAGAAAAATAAATTTATCTACTTTTACTAATACATCTTCTATAACTCCTTTAAGATAAGTTATTAATCAATCAGCTAACTAAAGAGTTACAGTAGTAAGAGAAATCTCTCCTAAATCTAAATGTTTAAAAATTGATAGAGGCATAAGATTAATACTCGCTTCTAAATCACATAAGGCTTTTCTAAAAAAATTCTCACCATTTGCACAAGGTATAGTAGAACTACCTGGATCTTTTAACTTTTCAGAAACCTTTTTCTGAATATTAGCCCTACATTCTTCACTGAGTGCACCGATCTCATGATCTGCTAACTTCCTTTTATTGTTTAGTATAGTTTACATAATTTCACATAACTATGACATTTGTTCCAAAGCCTCAATGAAAGGAATTTTTAACGCTAACTTTGTAAGAATTTCCAAAATTTTGGTAAATTGTTTGTCTTTATTCTTCTGCTTTAATCGTTGAAGAAATAAACGTAGTGAGTTTTCTAAAGAAACTTATATTTGTTCATTTTTATTATGATCTCTTTCAATCTCTTTCTTCTCCTCATCAACTTCAGTTTCTCTTTGGATTCTTGTTTCAACTTCTTTTCTACTTCATAATTGAATAGCCTTAATTTACTCCTTATTTTGATCTTTTGGATTAACTTCCACATTACTAGGAAGATTTCCTAAAGGTCTATTACAAAATGCAGTAGCAATATGTCCTAATTGATTTTCAATATTTCTAATAGCAGTCCCTTGATTTTATATTTGATTTCCCATATTCAACATTACTTCTTCCATCATCAACTTCTTTTTCTTAACTTGTGTTTTAGGGTTAGAGTTAAATCTAGGAGGATAATAAGGTCGATAATTAGGATTTCCTTAGTTGTTTAAATTTTCTGAGGGTTTCACTGAATTGTTATAATTATTCCAACTAAAATTAGGGTGATTTTTCCATCTAGGGTTGTAATAGTTAGAATACGGATTTTATTTCAATTATTTATAGCATTTAAAGTTTTATAAGATGATTGAGTATCAATTATCTGCCCTAGTGAATTTTTCTCTAATACTGATGACATTTGAGAATAGTTCACTTCAATTTGATCAATATTTTTTAATATAGCAGCAATTTGAGATGCTAAAATAGACTTGCATCAGAGTCATGAATATTAGCTAATCTCTTAGAATTTACCCTTTTAGAGGGCCATTGAAAATTGTTCGTAGCCATTTATTCTATTAAAGAGTATGATTCATCAAAAGGTTTTGACATTAGTGATCCACCTGCAGCAGCATCTATAATAGATCTAAGTGATCCTACTAATCCATTGTAAAAAATTTGAATTATTAACCAATCAGGTAAAGCATAGTGTGGACATTTTCTAAGGAGATCCTTAAATCTTTCCTAGGCTTTATATATTGATTCCCCTTCAAACTAACAAAAAGATGTATTTCCATTTCCACGCTTAGCAGTTTTTTAGGGTGGAAAATATTTAGCCAAAAACTTTTGTGATAGCTCTCTCCAAGTTTTGATAGATTCAGGTGCTAATGAATTTAACCAAGCTTTAGCTTTATCCATTAATCAAAAAGGAATAAATTTAAGTCTAATATATTTTACGAAAACTAGCAAGACGTAAGTTCCGATCTTCATTAAGTGTTTCATCTGTTTTCTATTTATATTTCTTGTTTTTCAAGTCCTTTATATTTTTTGATTTTTTTCCTTTTTTCTAACTTGAGATCATAAGACACAAGTCTTGTAGTTCCTTTATTTTGCATACACAATACAACAAACAATACATTAACAATTGAACTAATAAAACAAAAATGAATTCAATAGAATAAAACATTTTCACAAACACCTTGCATTTCACACAAACAATTTTTTTTTTCATAACACTTTTTCATACAAAAAACACTTTGCACACAAAAATAATTTTTTATGACACTACAGTTTTCCAAGTCTAGGTCTAATTAGTTCAACTAAAATTATCCTAAAAGTCAAGATCAGCCATTGTGATCCCCGACAATGATGTTAAAAGCTTGATCCTGATTTTTTTTATATGTAATGATTTATGAAGTTGGCACAACTACTTGAAGATTTTAACCACGACAACGACGCCAAAAATTTGATCCTGATGTTTTTTTATATGTAAGGATTTATGAACTTGACACCACTACTTAAAGATTTTAATCACGAAAAACGACGCAAAAAACTTGATCCCAATCAAGGTAAGATTTCAATTATATCTTTAAATAGTAGAGATTCTACACAAGTATATGTATCATTATCAAGTAATATAGGACTTTCTGGTTAAGCATCAAATATCAATCCCACAGAGATCGAGGTTAATCATGACAACTTTCAAGAGAAGTTCTAGTCTAAAATAACACACCTTAGTTTGGAAGGTTGATAAAGGTTTGGTTTTGATTATATCTTACAATTATCACTACAATATTAATTTTACTCCTAAACTAAAATACTTAGTATAAATCAGAAAGTGAGATTTATTATATTAAAAGTACCCTTCCTCACGTAATGAAATTAGTGACGTGTAAAAGTAAAACAAGTAGTGAGAGAGTTTGTGACAAATAGGAGCAATTATATTATTTACCGTCTGTCAAGTAATATAAAGAACATTGGCTAATTCATAATTTAAGAATCTCAAAGATTGGCTAGGCATGAGAGATGCTAGCTCTCACTCTAGAGTCTCCTTATCCCCTTACCTGAAGACTAACATCTAGTATTGATACCTAAAACTAAGAACCAAATTGGGGGCTTTAGTCTGTCACTCTAAAGTCCTCTAATTCTACACCCATCAAATATTATTTCTTTATTTTTTTGCACTCAATCATATGGACTACATTTTCACCCATATAATCTCATTTGATTCTATAATAGTTGATTGAGATAACAACATCACAGATCATACATGTTCTCACAAAAGATTTTAACATGCAAGTTGACAAATTTTACATGTAAATGAACAAAGTAAAAACATCACAATATATTCTCACACTACTCAAAAATATATCCTACACATGCAGAGTAATTCATTATATAAGGAAGGAGTAAACAAAACTACTCACTGCACATGGAGAAAAAACAAAAACTTTTCATTGAACAAGACTTTGAAACCATACAAACAAAGTACTAGATTCAAATCAAAATACAATGAAAATACTTATCTCTGAAGGAAATCAAAATCTCATTGTATAACAAAACCATTCTTCTTACAATCCTCTCTAAGAACAAAGTGAAAAGAAAAGAAGAAATCTCTCACTCACTATCTTTCTCTCTCACCTTATCACCCACTTGGGGCTCTCGCCCAAGCCTTCTTCTCCTCTTACAATTAGTTCCAGAGTTATTTTAAAACATTTTCAAGCCTTATTTATAATTTTCCAAGACGTGCTTAAGTGTCTCTTCAAAAGTGTCCATATTCAATGAATCTTCCAAAAGGTGCCTCAACTGCAAAAGTCTTTAAAAACCACCTTCTAACAGCCCCCAATTCTTATCTAAAGTTTCATTTATCATTTCCAACAAATTCCTTAAGAGACACATGAAGCACCGCTTCAATAATCGTCCAAATCTGATGTATCTAGAAGATATGTTGAAAACCATTTTGGGCACTTATGCACCCTCTTCTCTGTCTGGTGGCGCCTAAGTGTTATTTTGGGTGCTTAAGCACCAGGCACAGGCCCTTAAAGTGCCCAGTGTCGGCCCCAATGGCTCCGGTGTTCCCCAATTTGATCTTGTTTGCTCCAATTTGGTCCCTTTTTATTCATTTTACTCCAATCACTCCAAATTCTTCAATTTGATGTACCTACAACAAAAAACACAAGTGCAATACCTTCAAAGTGCAATATCATTATAAAATATAGGATAAAAAAATAGTACATTCTTAGGCACATCACTGGCGTAAACCAGAATGAAAAATATTGAGGGAATTAATATATTTATATATAGTTTGTACGCTTGTTTCAAAATTTTTTTGATTAAGTCATTGTTGTATGAAATGTTACTTTTTATTATTACTGAAATCATATTGCATAATTTCCATCTTACTTTTAATGCCCTAATTTTTCCAAATTATGTTGTATTAATTATCTTCTTTCCAAATTATGTTGTATTAATTATCATTTTTCTCATCTTGCATAACTTCTTATTTGACCATGCAAATATGCTTCTTTGACGTAGTTTACAACTATCTCGGTTGGAGACATCAAGAAGCTTACAATTGTTTTGTGTACATCCTTGGAAATTCAATTGTTTTGTGTATTTTAATGAAGTAACCTCATAGAGACTGTCATATGAATTATTGTGTCAAATCTTCATATCTAAAGAAAGTGATCAGAGTTAATTGTATTGAATTTTTTTGCAAAGTATTGAAATTTGTTAATAATTTTATGCTAATCTATTTATCTGACATTATGGAATGAGTAAAACTAAAGATGTCGGGTCATTGGTTATGTGGAATAGAGAGGTCATTGTTGTATTTTGTGATCTCTGTCTAAGGAAGGTCGAGATGGTGATGACTTCACTTTTTTTTAAGTCTAGTTTTTCTTGCTTAGAAGCCTAGGATCTAAATATATAAATTTTCTATCGACTATTCCTAGAGGACTAGTAAGGGAACCCTCACCATTAGAAATTCTAAATGTCTCTTTGCTCTCTTGAGGTTTCACATGTTGGTTCTAACCTCTAACACTTAGTAGGTGGAGCCAACATGGGGGAGCTCACGAGGAGTCCCCAAAAGACTGTTTGGCCTTAGGGTTAGCCTTGGGTGGTGTGGTTTTAATCATTCTTGCACTCACACACTTAAAACCTCTCACCTTCACTCACACCCTAAACCCTTAACCAAACATCTTAGCCTACTTCCCCACTCTTTCGAAAACTCATGTGGATGGTCCCCAAACCCTTCACCTTATGCTAGGGTTTGGCTAAGACCAACACATGGAGGATTCAAAATGGGAGCTCTTTTGGTCTCATGGCACCAAAGGGTAATTTTATGATTAACATCTTCAATTGATCACATTCTACCCAAATTTTAAATTTTGGTCTTCTATCCCAAAACTTTTCCAAAATTACCAATTATCCCTAAAACCCTAAATTTTTAAAAATCTCCAAAATCCTCCAATTTTGCCCAAAAATCATCCCAAACCATTTTAAATCACCCAAATTGCCCAAAACACCTCAAAATTACAAAAATTCCCAAAATACCCCTAACTTCATTAAAATTCCTCTCATGGCCAAAAAATTCCCAAAACCTCCCGAATCATTCCAAACCTCCATTGGGCCCAATTTGATCAAATTGACCAATTTTGACTAAAATCCCAATTTTACTCCTAAATGCCTAAAGTTTCCAAATCACCTCCAATTCCCACCAAATTGATTTCAAAATTCCACAATTTCAAATCTAAATCAAATTTCATCATATCTAAATCCAATTAAAACCAAATTTAAGCCCAATTGAACCCAACTTTAAACTTAAATTCTAAGCCCAATTTAAATTCCCCAAATTGACCCTAAACCAAAATTTCATCAAATTGAGCTCTCTAACCTATCCAATTCCCCCAATTTTGGATTCTAAACTCTTCTTAACTCTCTTATAGACTAATTTGAACCTTCAATTGGCCTTAACCTACCCTTAAGCCTAGCCCAAATTCAATTCAAACCAAAATCCCCAATTTTTGTTCGAAGTTCAAATTCCCCCTAATTGAACCCCACAATCTTTCAATTTTAACTCAATTAACTTCCTAATTCATCAAGAAAATTCTCTAAATAAAATTGACCTTTCAATTGAGGCTAATCCAAGCTCTAGTCAAATCCAAACAAGTCCAAGCCAAATCTTATATTTTGAACCCAAACTCTAAACCCACTTTGAGCCACTTGGTTCAGCCCATCTTGGACCACCACAGTTGACATTTTGAACCTAAGAACTAGCCTAAATCTTCTTAGCCCACTCTAGAGGTGCCATGGAACAAGGGTCACATGATTTGGGGGATTCCTTTCCATTTTTTGCCAAACAACTTAAGCTTGGCATCACTTGACCTAACCCCCATCCTAATCATAATTAAACCTCCTCTTTGGCTCCTTGAGCCATCTAGTCAGCTCCCCTTGCCTCGCTGCCCGACCTAGTGGTCGAAAAACCCAAAAATGAGAAGGCTCTCCCATGGAACAAGCTTCAAATTTACCCATCCACTGTGGCCAACTCCCATTAGTTAATTACACTGCACAACCCTCCACATAAGTACCATTTTCGACCACTTGGATTGCCCTACTGGCCACCATTAAACCACCCCTTCATGGCTAAAGAGAGAGTGTTGCTAATTATTTGAAGAGAACCTTCCAAAATAATCACAAAGCCTTTCCAAACCTTCCTGAGTTCAATCCCAGCTTTTTCAAAATTAGGGTTCCTAATTTTGAGTTCAAAATCTAGGGCTTTTTCTGTCACTCCACTAAACTCCCCCAAATTTCAAATTAAACTATTGTTGTGCTTCCTCAGACCAAACTAGGAAGTTCCCCATCAAAATCCCTCTCTGTTGAGCACTCTAACCCACCTCTAGACCAGGGCCGCACCACCCTTTGATTGAAATCATACTTAGACCCTATACCAGAGCAAGGTGCCACTTGGAGGAGGTTTGTTGGACCACAAGAAAGATTCCACAAGAACCCAATCAAGACCTCACCTCTTGAGCAAATGTATATTTCAAAATTCCCAAAATTTCCTTCGGTTTCATTAATTGTGAAGAGAACTTGTGTTTCATACGCATGTAACCATATCGATAGGTTTGCCTTAACTAGATAAAGCTATAGAAACAAACTCTATGTGATTTGGTTGAGTATTGGGTGAGATCTTAGTATTTTAGTATGGATGGTTCTCGGTTTAGAACGATTGGGGATGATAAACGGATGTCATCCATTCACACGTGTATTGATCCAATGACGGAGGAAGTGTCAAACGGGAGAATAGTTCATAAAGTGTGGGTCGAGTCAGTGCTGATGCAGAAGGCAACATCGAATAGGAGCGCACCGTGTGGAGCTTCAAAGCCATCATAGGATTATGTGGTGTCGCATGGATAAGTAGAAAATAGGGTTTTTTATTTAAATTAATTCAGAAACTTAAAAAATTCATACCTTGGTGTAGAAAAATCATAAAAATTAAAAAATATCCCCTTGTTTAGTGAATAGAGAAGAATATTATGGATCTAAAATAAAAATTATTTGGCATGTATTTTATTTTTAATTAATTAAATACTCTCTCTCTCTCTCTTATTTTAATCTTAATTAAATACATAATAATCAACATGGCTTCAAATTTTTGGGGTTTATTTTTAATAATTAAATACTTTCTCTCTCTCTTATACACAGAAGTGTTGGTCTCTAATTTTTCCAAAGTCAGAGAACATCTCTAATCATGAAACCCTAATTTTCAAG
>NEWO01000633.1:50222-72781 GCA_003013225.1 Phalaenopsis aphrodite
AAAATGAAATTGGGAATATTTTGGATTTATTGAGATTTATTGGGAATTTTTAGAATTTTTTGGATTTTGGGTCATGGAGGGGTATTTTGGTAATTTGGCCATTTTTGGAAATTTTGCCAAATTTGGATGTATCCAAGGTGTTTGAAATGGGTTTTGATTAATTTTGGGTATTTTGGCAAAATTTGGGAGTATTAGCCAATTTTGGGTCCCAAGGGCAGTCAGGTAATTTGGAGGTGCCTAGGGGCAAAATACCAAATTAGGCTTTTCAAATAGAATTGGATAAATATACATTCTAAATGAACCATGGATTAATGTATTGTGAAGATATGGTGTATACTAGTTCCAAGTCAATACCCAGGGTCAACCCTAAAGCCAAATAATCCTATAGGGATTCTTCTTAAATTCTCTTATAATGATCTTACCTACTAAATGTTGGAGGTTAAGATCAATATATGGAATTTCAAGTTGAGTAAAAAGAAGAGTTTTGAATTTCTAATGGTGGGGTACCTCTTCTAGTTTTCTAAGACTAGTCAATAGGAAGGTCCTATGGCTAGATCTAGGCTACTAAAGAAGTTTCTAGACCTCAACCAAAAGTGAGGTCAACAAAGTCATGGGACTTCAAGGTTGTTTGTCTAGTTCAACATAAATCCTCATTTTATCTTTAAGCCTTTGCATAATCATGTTGTACAATTGAAGCCCTAACTCGCCTTAGGATCTGAGGTTGTCGTTTGTTACGGCATAAATCCTCTTATCTTTCATGCTATTTGTATGATTGTATCATGTCAATGTAAGCCCTAATTAATAATAATTGGCAGGATGAAACATTTCATTATATCTCTTTGAAATTGATGTCAAACCATAGGATAACTTGAGAAGTCACCGAGATTCTTCTCGGGATCCATGACATCCTCTAGTTTTCTTCCTTTGGATTCCATAATAAATGTGCCAAACTTGATCTTTTCTCGGGTGATATTCCTTGTGCGACCGTGAAAAGTGCTATCCTTAGAAATTCTTGGAGAAAATATTTTATAATCTAAATCGAGAGTTTTGTTTAGGTGACCTTGGTCGTTTAAGATGTAATTAGCTATAGAAGATTGCTCTTATAGGAAACTTTAGAACCCAAGTTAATATAAACCATATCTAATCTTTTATATTAGATAGGAAAAAAATTTTCGGTCAACATAAATGATTTCGCAGACTAAAATGGATGTCATAAATCATTTAGTTTATTTAATCAAGTCTCACTAGTAATTAATATGTCTATTCCTCGGG
Source organism: Phalaenopsis aphrodite (assembly GCA_003013225.1). Lineage (NCBI taxonomy): Eukaryota > Viridiplantae > Streptophyta > Magnoliopsida > Asparagales > Orchidaceae > Phalaenopsis > Phalaenopsis aphrodite. The sequence goes on from NEWO01000633.1 coordinate 51,495, forward strand.
ATAGATGCATTACTTGTGGTGTTGTGCTTGTTTATTTAAACTATTGTTTATATGTGATCGATTCGGTCTCATATTTTTAAAATTAAACAATTATATCTCTCTCTCTCTCTCTCTCTATATATATATATATATATATATATATATATATATATATGTCTTTATTTTTGTGTTTTTATATATATATATATATATATATATATATATATATATATATATATATATATAATTAAAAATATACTTTCCAATTTAGTGACCGACAGCTGGAAAATAGTCTCATCACTTATTTTAATAAAGAAAGGTGACAAAATCTTATGGTTAAATTCAAGGAACTGATTGGAAGGGATTAGGATTGAATGAATTTAAAAAACAAGAGGGATCAATTAAAAAAGATTGTAAAATATGGAATGAACTCATAAGAGAATCAATGGAATTACGTTGGGATCCAGTGAAGCGGATAATTGATGCACCTAAGGATTGGTGGGTTGAGAAATTAGAGGTAAATAAATACATAAGACTACTTCTTGTTACATCAATTTTCACATTGAAATGATTTCACTATTAAATTTTGTAATCTAGTACAGGCAGTGCGGGTAGCCAAAAATTCAAATTTAGTGGCATTCATCCAGTTTTGGAGGAGAAGTTGGATGGCATGTTCACTGGGTTGTCACAACGAGAGCTCATGATTTCACCTCAATTGAGCAAGAGTTTGTCGGCTTACCACAGAACATGGAAACCATTCAGATGGGTGAGTAAGGAGAAGGTCCCAGCCCAATCCACACAAATGTTCAATCCATAAGCATGTTAAAGCTTCCCAGAGTGGACAAAAAGAAAAAAAAAGTGTCACATTCATCAGAAGCACCATAAAAACACTACTTGAATCTTATAAATTTATGTATGCTCCCTGCCAGAACAACTCAATTAAGGAGTGTCTTGAGCTCCTAAATACATATCCCGATGTTAATGCAGAACAAAAGAAGTATATAAACTACGTGAAGTTGCTAGGAGACCCAACCTGCATACAGTTTTTCTAGAAGTTGGACCCGAAATTTCGACTCGATTACTTACGCTTTTTCATGTATGATTGATTGTTTAAGACATTATGTAGTTTAATTCCTATTGATATTTGTAATATTTCTATCATGGACTATTTTCCTTTTTTCATGGAGGATCAGTCATATGTCTTTTATTCTATTATGTAGTGATTTTTATATCCACCATCCTACCTTCTATGTATCGCTTCAATTGGCTTAAGTTCTTATTTATCATATTTAAAAAATTATCCTTCTCCTTATTTTGTAGTATGGATGAAGAACAAGTTAATTATAATCACAAATTCTCTCTAATCATTACGTTATTATATCATTACTATCTTACATACATTGACCAAACCCCTTGTATGACGTCGAGTCATACTTGGGATAGATTAATCAGTGAGTTATTGCGGGGCCACCCAACATGGTTCACCAACATGTTCCGTATGACGAAAGAGATATTTCTTGACCTGCTTAATGAACTCTAGAACCTTTTTGGGTTGCACGACTCAACAAGAATGATGAAAAGAAAGGTGTTGGCAATAACCCTCTAGATCTTATCCTAGAATAAATCAATTAGAGGAGCTATGGAGCGATTTCAACATTCATTGGAAACCATCAACAGATATTTCTCGATTGGTTTGAATGCTCTGGTGAGTTTGGCGTGCAAGATAGTTAAGCCCGAGGATCCAACATTCTAGTCCATCCCCACATATATTGCAAATGACTCTCGATACATGTCGTTCTTCTAGATATTCTTTTAACATAACATTCATACATAAAAATGATATACATGTGAAATGTTAAAGGGTTATATCTTAAACATCAGGAATGCATTGGAGCTATTAACGTAACACACGTTAATTCACACTTATCTAGTATAAAGAAGTTTATCTACATTGGACGGTGTTACAGTCGTGTGTGATTTCAACTTGTGCTTTACTTTTGTGATGGCTGGAAGGGAAGGGAGTGTGAATGGTAGCCATGTTTTCAAGTTTTCTACTAGAAATCAAAGACACAGTTTCTCATACCAACCTTCAGGTCAGTAGCTATAACAATTATGTTTGATATCTTCTTTCCATTGCTAATTACCATAATTGAACATGTAAGTACTACTTGGTCGACACCGGATATCCCTTACAAAGGGGTATCTCAAGCCTTATCCAGATACAAAATACCATATCCCTGATTTTGAAAGATCAAATGGGCAGCACGAGATAATAAGGAATTATTCAACAAAAGGCACTTCTCCTTGGGTGGTGTGATCGAAAGAGTCTTTGGATTCTGGAAGAAGAAGTGGGTTATATTATGTGATATGCCGACTTACCCATTTCTGAAGCAAGTGCAGATAGTAGTGCCCACTATGAGACTACACAATTTCATTCAACGACATCACTCCGGTTCAGAGTAGAATTCACCGTCGCAGAAGTTGATTTGCTTCAGATCCCACTTGAAGCATTTGAATTCCATGTGGGACATATCATACCACAACTACAAATGGATTCACATGGTGCATACACTCGAGAGGATGAAGGTGCATCCGAGATCGTAGCTTTGAGAGAAAAAATAGTGAACGACATTAATCAATCATGAATGGACTTGTCATGTTGATTTTAGAAGGATCATGTTTACTTTATCTCTATTGTATTAAGAAGATTTCAGTTTTGAATGAGCCAAGACATAAGGATACAGTAAATGTTTGAACTATATGAGCCATGCAATGTTTTATGTGATTTTTATTTCTTGCAAGGGAAGAATGGATTTTTTTTATTGTTTACATTTGTGATTTGTCTTTTTTTCAACTTGCCTAGCACAACTTCAAGTGCCCTTTTGCTAAGCTTTGTTTCTTTTTTTTTTCCTCTGGTTTTTATGTTTTATGGGTAGTGTGATGCATTCCACCTAATTTCTATGTATTCACATGTTATGATGAAGGTCTCCTGTTATGATCATTGATAATCATGGTCGTTGTTAGAGGAATATGTACCTCAAAGAGTTATGTACGTCAAAGTGTTATGCTTACCATAGTAAGAATGACATTTAAGTTTGTGGAGCAGCTTGGCGGCCAATGAAATTTTTTGTTGGAAACCATTGCTTCCAAACTTTGGTAGTTTGATAAGTGCTTGATTGATTCATTCTATTGTTTTGGAAGCCCCTATCTGTTGATTAATTGAGGGTGATCTGAGGATCTGTTGTAATTTCTTTTGATTGAGAATGAAAAGTTAGTTTTTTTTTCTTGATTCATTTTTAGATTTTGTACCTTGTTCTACTTCATGGGAAGGGATTATGAATCATCAATTGACTTTTAGTTGAGGTTGTACAAAAATTATTGAGGATGGCCCGAGGGAGGCTTCTTAGGCAACTTGTATAGACATGTAAGGATGCTTGTAAATAAGGATAATTATGTGAAATTTAAATACATATGAATTCAGTGGTATGTGTTTTATTTTTCTTTTACCATAGAATTAATCCATTGTTCTTCAGTGAAGGAAGTGATGAACAATCATCAATTGATATTGAATTAAACATGGGTTTCCCTTTTTTTTTTGAGCTAAAACTATTGCAAGGTTGTCTATTATTAGAGTGAGCCATGTGAATTTTGGTTACATAAGAATTTGGTGATATGTATGTAAACTTCCCATTTTTATTTTCTTTAGATCCCATTTCCTATTTTTAAGAAAGCAAATTCGAAACATTGATAGAACTTAAACTAAAAATTTTCATTGTTTTCAATCCAACAAGAATGCTTGAGGAAAGGCTTCTCACTCAACTAGCATGCAATCGTGAGGTTCTCCTTGTTAAGATTAATGAGAGATAATGACCCATTGTTATGATATGTGGATGTTAAAATTTTGTTAATTGCATTTCATTTAGAGGATTGTATTTAGAGCACTCTTAGGACTAGTTGCATGTAAATATGAAAATTTAGGAGTGAGATATGTAAATACATAAGAATTATGTGCCACACATGTAAATTTCCCAAAGAAAATAAAATGCTTGTTTTTACTATATCGATTGGATGTAATTACATGATCTAATTTGAAGTTGTTATGATGATATGCCAAGAGGATTTTATTTCTTTATTTGGAAAGATTGACTTTAATGGCCACAAATATTTTTGCAAGGGTTTGAAATGGAATGGCATGGAAGATTGTTGAAGCACTCTGAAAAATTTTAGCCTGTGTCAGTTTTCTTTTTCATTTTTCCCGTGTTAGTATCCTTGTAAGTTTTAATGTCAGAGAAAGGCTATTTTACCCAACGTAATATTCAGATTATTCTTAGNTTTAGTTTATTTGATCAAGCCTCACCCTCAATTCTTGTGTTTATCCTTCGGGACAAATACAGGATTTGAGATAAAGTGCTCTTTCATCTAAACTATGAAAATTATGGGGTCAGCTTGACTTCATCTTTTTCAAAATTAAATTTTTTAATGTCCTTCCGAAGCGGGCAACGGGATTTCAATTCCGATGACCGACAGCTTCTTACGGGCAAACCCCACACCAAAAATAGTGCCGACATGTACATGGAATTGTAAAGCTACCAGAATCTTTAAACTTTTCAGGAAGCTTTTTCTGAATTATATTGCTACACTCCTCATTAAGTGCAATAGTCTTATTATCTTCAAACTTCCTTTTCCTGTTAAAAATATTCTTCATAAACTTTACATAGCTTGACATTTGTTCTTGAGCTTCAGTAAATGGAATATTAATTGTAAGCTTCTTAAAAATTTCTAGAAATTTTGAAAATTGCTTATCCAACTTTTGTAGTCGAAGCCTCTGAGGAAATAGAGGTGGTGGTTTTTCCAAATCAACTTTAACTGGAGAATATGTCTCTCTAAACCTTTTGGAGCATCCTCTTTTGGTTCTTCAATCTCTTCTCTCTCTACTTTAGTCTCTTTTTGAAGTCCACCTTCCAATTCTCTTCTCTATCTGAGTTGAACGGCTTTTACTTCCTCTTTATTCTGGTATTTTGGATTTAGTTCTGTATTACTAGGAAGTGTTCCTTGGGATCTGTTAATTAATGAAATTGCTTCCTAATTAATTCTCAATATTTTTAATTGTAGCTCATTGACTTCAAAATTGATTTCTAATTTGTAACACCACGTCTTTTATAGACAACTTCTTCTCCTTAAATTGTTGATTATTATTAAAACCTGGAGGATACGTAGGTCTATAATTAATATTCCCTTGGTTGTTCCTATTTCTCTGATTGTTCCCCCATTTTTTATTACTACCACTCAAATTATTGTCCCACTTAAAGTTTGGATGGTTCTTCCAACCTGGGCTATAATAGTTTGAATATGGGTTATTTTGCTTGTTATTTATGAGATTTAAAGTCTCTAATGATGCTTGAGAATCTACCATTTGACCTAATGAATTCTCTTAAATCGTGGAAATTAGTTGAGAAAAATTTATTCCAAATTGTTCTAACTTCCTTGAAATTGGAGCAACTTAGTTTGCTAACATGACAAAAACATCAGTGCCATTAATATTGGCTACTTTATTAAGATTTGTCCTTTTAGAAGGTCATTGAAAATTATTGGTAATCATTTCTTCAATTAAAACATAAGCGTCATAAAATGGTTTTGGCATCAATGAACCACAAGCAGCGGCATCGATAATATATCTAAGAGATCTAGCTAATCCATTGTAAAAAGTTTGAATTATTAACCAATCTGGTATAACATGGTGTGGAAACTTTCTTAAGAGTTCTTTAAAACGTTCCCATGCTTCTAGAAGATCTAATCACAAATTGGTTAACTTGAACGTGCCATGAAAGTTTTAGGACGTGTTTATGAGTTATAAGAAGGATTTTAACTTATAAATAGAAGGGTTTCATAAAGAATTTTCACCACAATTCAAATTCTAACTCTAAAAGTCTAAGAGATAGTTAAATTTGGAAAAAATGCATGTATGGGAGATGGATTTGAAGAAAAAGGAAGAGGCCATGAGGAAGAAATTCATTAGTCAGAGTGCACAAGAGATGTAGAATGGTTTCTTAGCCGTTAGTATTGAAGGAATAACAGAAAAGATTAACAAAATTGAGGCTGGCGTGACTTCAATTGAGGCAAAGGTAAATGAAGTTAATGCACATATAGAGCATATTGGATGGCAATTAAAAACACAATTTATCCATAATAGTTATATAGAGGAAGCGAATAAGGCGATGTATCTTAAGAAAAAATGGATTGAAGAAGATTGTATCATAGCTCGTCACCACCGCCCGTTTTATCAACTCTATATTCCAAATGCCCATGGAGAGACTAATGAGAGATATGAATTTGTTCCAACAAATGAAGAATGGAATTAAGTTCAATGATAAGATTTGCTTGTGAGGAGTTATTTTATGTGTTAGAGTTAGGTCTTGTTTTTAGTGTTTATGCGACTATGTGTTTTATTGTGTAAGTTTGTTTAGTGTTCGTATTTAGGAAATTTTCTCATCTGAGGCTATTTGGAATGAGAATTATGTGTTGTATGTTGTTTGTAATAGTTCGTGAATGATCATAAGTGTTTGTTGGTGAAAATTTTGTGTTATTTTTACTTCGAATTGAATTAGTAATATAAGAGAATTTTGAGAGAGAGGAGATTTAAAGGGGAAGAACATAATTATTTAAGTGTTATAAGATCATTTAGAGGTGGTTTACTTAAGCTAATAGTGCATTTTACTTAAGATCAAAAATATAATTGTGCACAGGCGCCTAAGTCCCACAACCCCGCGCTTAAGCGCGAGGCAACCGAAGAGGCAGGCGCCTAAGCGCCAAATATCTGTGCTTAAGCATTGGTTCAAGAAAATCAGTTCTCGAATGGTTAAAAGTGAAAAATATCCTCGAAAATTTCCTATTTCTCTCCTACCATTGTCTTCTTCCTCCAACGTTCGCGATTTTGAGTTTAGGGAAAACCTTATTTTGGAGATTTATTGGTGGATTCGAGCCAAATTTGGATTTCTTGAGGTAAGAGCTTCACTTCTATGTAGAAATTTTGGATTTTCACTATGTATTTTGAGTACATTTGGAGATACCCAAAAATCACTATTCATGGTGAAAATTGGAGAAAAATCTATTAAAATTACATAGAAATTGTAGTTTAAACTTATAGGAGTTAAGTTTAGTAGTTTAGATTTGATTCATGGATTTATTTTGGAATTTTTGAATTTTTTTAGAAATGGCACCAAGAATGAAGAGGAGCAAGGGGAAGTCTCATTTCCATTTGAGTAAATTTGTGAGTTCAAAAGCTCAAGATCGACATATTGATGCTCTGCAATCACAAAAACTTATACATGAACGATGTTTTAAAAAGCAGGGAGGACCTGTTGAAGATTTAATTATTCGTCGACAGTGAGAATTATTCTGTTATTTTTCTGCTATAGCAGTGATTTCGGTAGTTAGGGAGTTTTATGCTAATCTCTTAGAGGCAAAAGAAGATCAAGTTGTGTTCAAAGGAAAATCAGTGCCATTTTTGTTTGAGGTAATTAACATGTTTTACCAGTTGCCCCCCGATACTTTATGTTCTTATTCAAACTATAGTCCTACGGAGATGGAGTTGGACGAGATTATTTCATATTTAACTATTGAAAGAGGACTTTGGAAGATTACAAATGAAAGGCGAGTCAACTTTTCCACTTCAAAGTTAAATGCCACCTTAAAGGCATGACATTATTTTATTTCAGCTCGTCTACTATCGACTAATCATCTCAGTGAAGTTACTAGAGAAAGAGCGACGTTAAATTATTGTATTCAGCAATTTAAGCCTATCAACATTAGGGCACTTATCTAGCAGACTATCATCAGTTCTGCTACTACTGCAGGTTTGAGATTTGCTTCCTTAATCTTTTCTTTGTGTGAGCAAGTAGGAGTTAGATATGATAGTTGGGAAAAAAATGTTGCTACCTCTAAAGCCCATTACTAGTGTGAATGTGAAATCATAATCAGAGCACTCTATTTTTGGCTAAAGAGGAGGATTTTCACTGAGTTATGAAATGGCAACGTCTTCTGCTTCTACCTCCGATGCTTCTACATCTAGACCATCTACCTCGAGACAATCTACATCCGGAGGTTAGCCTACTAAATCTCAGGATCAATTATTGAAGAGAATGATGGATAATATTAATTTTACCACATATAAGGTACAAAATTTAGAAAATTTTGTAGATTATATTGATGGATATGTCAGAAGACATAGTGATTATGAGGAGAAATATCACTCTTCTTTGGAGAGACTCATTAGGGGTAACCAAGGAGCGAAATTTCCTTCATATCTAAAATATCCTGATTATGAGCCTACAACTTTTTGGGATAGCGATGACACTAATGATGATGATGAGGAGGAGGAATAAGGTTGTTTTAAATTGTAATAATTTGAAGTACCATATTTTGTGAACTTGTTACTGTTGTACTTTTTGTTGTTATTTTTGTAGACCTTTTGCTGTGTTGAGGTGTTATGTTTAATTGTTAATGTAATAGTTGTATTTTTTTAATATTGTGATTAGATTTTGTGGTAGTAGTTGTTGACGTAAGATGTGTAGTGTGCTTTAGTTAGTTGGTATTGAACTTATTTCTAAGCATTAGGAAAGTTAAAAATCTTACTAGCTTTAGTTTTAACTTCAATTTCAAAAGTTGCTACCCCGTCTTTTCTTTTATATCAGTGTTTGTTTTTATTTTGAGATTGTGAAGTCAAAGTCAGTGTGGTTTGTTTGCCTATATGTTGTTACCCACTACTTAGAAGTCTTATGAATCTCTACATGTTAAACTAAAATTAAAATGATAAAATTTGATCAAAAATCATTTTACTTCTGTTTTAAATTTTTGTACTTGTATCAATAGGGTGTTAAAATTCTTGTAAGCATGTATTTTAGTTTTCATTCCTTCTTATATATATTTGATGCTAAAATGTTAAATCTTGTTAAAAATTTAAGTTTTGGGGGGGGATGAAAAATATTTTCAAAACTTGAATTTTATTTTTTCTTAAATGTACTACAAGTGAATTTGATTTGAAAAAAAAATGATCGTATGTATGAAGTTATAATAGGGAAGTAAAATTTTGATTATAGAAATGAGTATGAAAGTATAGTTAAAACTTTATAAGTGATGTGGAAAAATTTAAAGTTAAAGTTTTTAAATGTAGAAATGATAAATATTGTGTAACTATCTTTAGTAGGAGATATTGTAATTTTGAAAAATGTGGATGGATTAGACTTTTATTTTTGAAACTTAAATTTCTTTTATTAAAAATAATTTTCATAAGCTATTATTATGTTTTTAAGTAAAAGAAAATATCGATTCTTTACTTTAGGAAGGGAGGAGTGGAATTCAAAATTATTAAAGGCTTATCTAGATATAGTAATCCTTGCAAAAAAAAAAGATAGAAAGACAAAGAAAAAGAAAAGAAAAGAAGAAGTTAAAAAAAGGGAGGAGAAGCTTGAGGATTAGTGCCTAATCAAAAATTGATTCCACATCTGATCTTTTTAAAGTATACGACTTGAGAAACTCTTAAGCTTAAGGATACAATAAAGTAAGTAAAATTATAGTTAATAAAAATTCTTAAGTGAAGGAAATAAAATGCCTAAGTTCTATATTTGGAAAATCTACAAGTATTTCTGAATTAGATAGGAACTCATATTTTTCATACTTCTTCTCTTTAAGGATTTCTAAAATTTAAGTTGGTCGCATTCACTAAAATTTTTTCTAAATTAGACTACTATATTTCTAAAACAAAATTTTAGAACCTTCTAAAGAAACTCATATACATAATCATGCTTATTTGGTTTGTAAAGATTGAAGTGTCACTTGATGACAAGTAACATTTTATGTTTGTGGGATTTTGATACTCCTAAAATATGTAGTGTTTTTATACACATTTTTATACCTATTTTTGAGATATTGTGTTTTAATGAAATGCATTTGTGTATTTTTTTTTTCAAGTACAACTAAAAAGGTGAAAAATGACAAAAGGAGTGAAAAAGGATCAAATATGGAGCAACAATGCAAAATTGGTGCAAAATTATTTTGGCGCCTAAGCGCCAGATCCGACTCTTAAGCATCGGTGATACAGAGAAGGTCGCACCTAAGCGCCAAAGGCCCCGCACTTAAGCGTCAGTGATAGTTACTTGACGGGTTAATTCATTTTGATGAATTTTGAAGGGACATTTGAGGCGTCTATTAGCTAAAGAGGGTGGTTATCACCACTAGAAACAAAAATATGGTTAAAAACTTGTGAAAGGAGACATCCCAATGCACCTCTTGAAAAACTATAAAAAAGAGAGGCTTGGAACTTCTCAAGGGCTACTTCCAGTCTCTTTAAGTGTTTCTTTTAGATTCTTCTTTGCTGTGATTTCTGAGAGAGACTATAAGACACCAATATCTACCTTTATTTTAGTTTTAGTTTCTAGTTTTTTAGGGTTAAGAGTGTTATAAGAAGAGAAGAGATTCAAAGAAACTTCAAGAGTTTGGTAGAGGATTTGAGATAAGTTTTTATCTTTTTGTTACTACATTTGGTTTTAATTGAGATTTCTTGTTGGTTTGACAATGATTTATGCTTTTAAAATAAAGTGTGATTTTGTTTTCTCTATGAATTTTGGGTAGTTTTCTTTATCTTTTTTTCTTAAAATGTTAAGTAAATAAAGTATTGGCTGGAAGTTGTGGAGGGTATTGATCTTTAATGCTAGAGAAGTTGTGATGATTTAACTCCATGTACTTCATTTACTTCTTCATTTGGCCCATCGAGATGTTAAAAATTGTTGTGAGAACATGTAAGAACCAGGATGATATTATCTCAGTCAACAATTGAAAAGAATCACATGATATTATATGGATCAGAATGTAATTCATATGATTGAGTGCAAATAAATAGGAAAATAATCGTTGAAAGGTGTAGAATTAGAGGACTTTAAAGTGATAGGTTAAATCCCCCAACTTGGTTTATTGTTTTAGGTTTTGATACGCGATGTTTTCCCCCAGGTGGAGGGAATCAAGGGAAATCTAGAGTGAGAGCTAGTATCTTCCTTGCATAGCCGGTCTTCAGAACTATTCAAACTTTAAATTAACCAAAATTCTTTATAGCATCTCTAGTATTGGTAAATAATAATATTTCTCATATTTGGCACAACATAATTTTGCATACTTCCACAACATAATTCCTATACTTGTTACTGATTCATGATAAGAAAAAAGATATTTCATATTCAGTGCTTCTTATCTTACAAAAACTCAAGTTATCTTCAGAAGTTGTTATTGTTTTGTCAAAATATCAAAAATACCACAAAGAATTGAACTTTAATTATTGTGATAATATTATATTGTGAACAATCCCAGTGGGTTCGATATTTGGGGCTTAATCAAAAAGTCTTATATTACTTGATAACGATACGTATACTTCGGTAGTATCTCAATATATATATATATATATATATATATATATATATATATATATATATATATATATATATATATATATATATATATATATATATATATATATATATATATATATATATATATATATATATATATATATATATTAAAAAGTATAACTCTTATTTTCTTCAGGATCAATTTTTTTGGTACTGTTGCAAGTTAGGAAAGCTAAGTGGAGAATACAATTGCATACATTGTTATATTGTTGCATATAAATAGTCGGGATCAAGTTTTTGGTGTCGTTGTCAGGGATTGAAATTAAGAAAAAAATTAAAATTAGGTTTGCAATTTAGATTTTGATTGAAGTTTGGATTGAACTTAAATTGCAATTTAATTTAAAACAAAATTTCTATTTTTATAAAGCTTTATTTAAACTTTAATAATTTTTATAAGAATATTTTACTGTTGTGTTTTTTTATCAAGTATTTTATTTTGGTTTTATGTTAGTGTGTGCGTAGTTCCGGTTTTGAAGGACTAGTACCCTACGATTCTGAATTAGAAAAAATAGTTAGAAAAATTAGAAAAAGAAAAACGCTAAAAATTCTGAGAAATCTAAAAAACAATTACAGAAATGGCAGATCAAAACAATCAAAATGCTGAAATTCATCAAGAATTTAGACCATTAAGAGATTATGCTAACCTTAGGGTAAATGAACTTCATTTTAATATTCAAAAACCTACTGTAGTAGCTAATTCATTTGAGCTTAAACCTGTTATTATACAAATGATATCAAATAATCAGTTTGGGGGATCACCAACTGGAGATCCAAATTTACATCTTGTCAAATTTTTAGAATTGTGCGCTACATTTAAATACGATGGTGTATCAGACGATGTCATAAGAATTAGGTTATTTTCTTTCTCATTGAGGGATAAAGCTAAGATATTTGTTAGCACAAAAATAGTGAAGATTGTGTTGCATTCGTTAGCACCTGGATCTTTCAGAACTTAGGGTGATTTAGCACAAAAATTCTTTGTTAAATATTTTTCACCATAAAAAGCTGTGAAGCTTAGAAATGATATTACATCTTTTAATCAGTTTGAAGGAGAATCTATTTATGAAGCATGGGAACGATTTAAAGAACTCTTAAGAAAGTGTCAACACCATGTTATACCAGATTGGTTAATAATTCAAACTTTTTATATTGGATTAGTTGAGTCTCTTAGATCTATTATCTATACCAGAATAATTTTTCTTTTAATAGTTCAAAATCTTTTAGGCACTCTTTATTAGAATTAAAAATTACATCTTTTTCAAGTAAATGACATAGAGGCTTAGCAATTTGTGAAAAGTCTTTAATATACCGCCTGTAAAATCCGACATGTCCTAAAAAATCTCCTAATTTCCTTCACACTTGTTGAGTAAGGTAAATTAGCGATCACTTCAATTTTTGTAGGTCTACTTCCATATCACTTTCTAAAATTTGATGTCCCAAAACAACTCCTCTTGTTACCATATATTGGCATTTTTCCCTGTTAAAGACTAAATTTGTTTCTTCACAACGCTTAAGAACTTTTGATAAATATTCCAAACATGATTCAAATGAAGTTTCAATCACTGAAAAATCATGCATGAAAACTTCAATCCCTTTTCAATTAAATCACANTTTTTCATTTTTCCCGTGTTAGTATCCTTGTAAGTTTTAATGTCAGAGAAAGGCTATTTTACCCAACGTAATATTCAGATTATTCTTAGTTCCTGCATATTTTGTTTTTCTGACTTTCTTATTGTTCAACAAATGAATTATTTCATCATAAGGTTTGTCTTCTATGATCTTACTACTCTTTGAAGAATTTCTAGGTGGCCTTTTGTTGTGGAGGCTTCCCACTATTGCCACACTTCCAAAGGAAGCACATTTATCTGCTGGAGTCCAATTTTGCATGATTGTATTTCTGACTGTTTAAGTATTTCAAACTTGTTCGGTTTATCATTTAAAGCTAAATTTGTTATCAGTTCCTTGTCATGTTTCGTAGTTTCAAAGCTTGCTTTTCTTAAATTTTTTGTGTAATTTTGACATGATTCTTACCTGTTTTGTCCATTTTATGGTTTCTAATTCTGTCGAATTAACTTTCTACTGTATATCAAAGGTATGCAGCGCTAACTTCTTGATTTTTTTAATAGCTTAACAAGCATTGCTGCCCAATTCTTTTTCAAATTTAGAACCATCTTTTACATGTTTTAAAGCGAAGAAAACTTTTGGCTAGTGTTTTTCAAATTCTATCATTTACATTTTTTTTATTTCAATACAACTTCTCTTATCACTAACAATTTCTATCTTTTTCATTTTTTTATAGAAAAATGAGCTCAAAATTTTTGGGGAACTTTGGGCTAGTGCTTTGTCGCTGCGGACTACCTACTGTGTTGCTCACATTGCACCAGCTATATAGCTATGGGCAATGATTCTACAAGTGCTCACGATGGGAAAATAGTTTAGACAGGTGCTAGTTCTTCAAGTGAGCAGACATTCCAACATATTTCGTTGTCCATAGCGATCGGGGCTCGACAATATCCTAACCGGACAGTGTTGCTCGGGATTCGATGACATCCCAACCAGAGAACGTTGCTTCAGACATTCCCCTTCTAAATTTTAAGATGAATATTATCATAATTTTACTTGTAATTTTGTTAGTTTTTTTTAATAGTTTTGTAGATACTCACTCTTGAGTGAGCAGCATAACTTCTTTTTCTTTGAACAGTTATGTAATGTTTTTTTTTATTAATATATTGAATGTGTTCCCATTAGATTATTGTTTCAAACAACACCACTATACGTGGCCAAAATGATCATTTTTCTACAAACAGCTGCAAATCAGTTTTTTTCAAACCTCACAAACCAAACAACTTAATAATTTATTCAATTCAGAGGCAGAATGGTCATTTATCCACCAACAGCTGCAAATATATTGTTTTCCAAAGGCTCAAATCAAACAGCCAACTAGCTTATAGGGATCAGTTACTTATCAGTAGCTTATCTGGATGAGCTGTTTGTCTGGATGAGCTGCAGTTGCCGTAAACATACCCTAAGTTTTAGATATTTTTTTTTTTGTAGATCAAGAATCCATTTTTTGCATGATTTATTCAGAGTCAATAGATCAAATAATGCTCGAAATTAGAGTTCCTAAGGTAGATTCTTATATTATAAGATTTTTTAACTTTTGAGTTTTTTCTTAGTTTATTTTTTATTTATAAAAAATGTTTCAAATTATTTGAGGTGTTATATTATTATAAAGATTTTTTTTAATTATTTTTATGAAATCCTAAATGATTTAACCATCAATATTAATTTTTTCAAAGGTTGGTATTTCTAATTTTCATTTTTAGCATTTCTTACAACATTTGCATTAACTTGAAGAAAAATATCTTTTATAGCTTATTCTAAAATTGTCTGCTATTTTATAATATTCAGCCAAAGTTGGACTTTTTTACCATATTCTTTAGTGAACTATGTTATGAAGAATCATAGTTTTCCTTTTCTATTTCAACTAGTCATATTTGTGAATATATGTAATAAATTTTGCTTCTTTTCGCTCATGCGATTTATTTTCTTTATCATTCACAAAAATCATTAATAATTTAGTTAGAGACAATCTTTCACTATATAATTTCTAGATAACTTCTTTGTCCATAACTCATTTAAAATGAAAGCTCATTGCTAATCATGTCAGAGAATAGTCATCTTGAAATAGAAGTAAAATCTGATTACTATTTATTTGATTATTATTATTATTATTATTATTATTATTATTATTATTGTTATTATTGGTGATTTTTCTGTAGAATCTCTACCAATACGAGATGAGCTAAACATGCTATTTTGATTAAAATTATAGATCTCTTATTATCAGCTCTAAATTCTAAACCCACTTTAGAAGTTTAGATGATGGAATTAGTTTATTGATTGATCATAGGTTTTTTAGTATTAGCTAAATTACTTGTCCAAGATTTATAGATTAAAAATAATAGACCTAGATTTAGAGAATGAAATTTCATGTTTGAGGCCAATAGGTTTGTTTTTATTAAGGTCCATTTGTTTGGTAGGTTGCAAAATTCTTTTATTATTCATACTTAAAGCATTTATTATTCTAAAATGAATCATATAGATCAAGAATATAATTTGTGATATCCATAAAACTTTAATTGTAATGTAACAAGTTTAAATAGGTTTATATCACACAAAAATAACCTTAAGTATGAAAAGATATAAAAATATATTGGACCGTGATATAAAATAAGTAACTGTCATAAGGGACTGTGCCCAATTTAAATACCTGCAATCTGTTAAGACTATAAAGGTGGATGCATTTAACCATCTAAGGGTCATTCATTTAAAAGCTATTTGTATTAATCTTATAAGAATGCATTTATATTCTTGTTTAATCATGTATAAATTTATTTGAGCTAATAATGAAATATTCTTTTCTATTTCTTGTATGGTCATCAATTGTTCTATAGTTTTATATAAAGTATAAAGCTAATTGTGTTAGTCTTATAAAAATGCATTCACAATCTTGTTTAAAATTATACAAATCATCCTAAGCTAATAATGGGGTATTATTTTTTATTTCTTGTATAATTATCAATTGTTCAATAATTTTATATAAGGCTTGTCTTTTGAAACTAATGATTCAAATTTTGTAGATGAAATGTTTTTCTTTTAGAAATTGATCATCTATCTAACTCGTCTTCATAAAGAGGATATTCAACTAACTTCATATTTTTCATATCCTTCATTGACGAAAATCTATTATCTTATATAAGCTATTATTCTGAGTAGAAGCCATAACAGAGTAGCTGCAATTGCAAATGAATGCATGTAACAACATTAATTGAACAATTCAAGTGAGAAGATAAGCCATGTAAGTATTAAAAAACTCATATGACAATCAACATGAATCAAGGGCTTACCATCCATAATCATTAGGTTAAGACTAATGCAACAAAGTCACAATTATTTATTACAACTTATGCATAAATTATGATATGACAAAAGTTTGAACAATCAAAATTATGATAAGAGTAAAAATCTTCATATTTAATTTATTGATTTTCTTATAAACTATTCTCATGCCACATCAAGATGAAACTAGATTTAGTATGAATAGTAGAATGACATTTAAGATAAAATATATATATATATATATCATTTAAATTATTAAATTTTAATGGCATTTTTTGGGTTCATTATATATACTATTATAACCATTAATTTCAAACAAATTAATATAATATCTCAAAATTGATAATTCATATAGCTTACATAAAAAAATAAGTTGTTTTATTTCTTTATTTAAAAAAGAAATTTTTATTGTAGCTTTTAATGAAAAATTAAACCTAAATGTAGCGGTCACAAAACAAATGCCATGCCGGCGCTTGTTGGTCGACGGGGCACATCAGCTCAGCTTAGCCCTTTTGAGTAATTCTTTAATGTTTTTTTATTTATATTCTTTTTAAACAAATTGTTTTTTAAAATCAGATCTCCAACCAGGAATATAAGATAGATTGTCTTAAATTATAAAATATCTCAATCAAACAGAGACAGTTTACGGTAATTAAATATATATAAATCATAAATTGCCATTATAAAATTTAATAAACTATGATATTTATTTTAAATTCCAGCAAGTCTATTTGTGCAATCTGATTGGGATGACGCATGGATCCTAGAAGTAAATCGGGCGAGTTTCCTTGGCCCATTCAACCGATCCTGCGTGCTACACAGTCCGCTACAAAACTTAAGGTTGTTTGGGGCAACTTATGCATTTTCAGAATTAACAGCTTATCATGAAACACGACCTACGAGTCGACCTCCGACTTTGAAGATCGACTCACGATTTATACGACAACATTTGAGCCGCGACACTTATCAGCTGCCCTCAAACGGAAAAATTATTCCATACGGATCGGTGTCCGCACGCAGCTTGCGTGCGGACGTCGATACGGACCGTAAATCACCTGATTTACGGTCCTGATGTATTTCGGTGGGCTCCACCTAAAATTTTTTATTTTTTATTTTTAAAAATAAAAATAATCCTGACCGTAGATCACCGTGATCTACGGTCAAGATCGAACACCGCATGCAGAGATGCATGCGATGTCCGCACACAATAATCTTTCCCTCAAACGGCCCCCAATATGCTGTCAACTTTGCGGTTCACACACAACTTTTTGACACAACTTTTTGACTCCATTCCCCAGCTGCTTTTCCCGAAATACCGTGAGATGAACGATCTTCATTTTCAACGGAGTCACAAAAAGATCCAAATTTGCCAACGGTCAAAAACAATATATTGCAATTGGAATATTATAGAAGTTTTTCATAAATGCAAATGTCAGTGGGGCTTTTGTGTAAATGTCTCTTCTCCTTTCGGAAGGCGTCTTTTGTCTTCTCTCCTTCTCACAGTGGCGCATAACGCTGGCTCCAAATTTCCCAACCAAAACTACTTTTCATCGCTCATCTCTATCTCTTTCCACAGCCGTTGTACTGGTTTCGATTCTTCTCTTCGATCGTCAACATTTTTGCTCGATTACCCTCACCATTTCTTATCCTATAAAACTGACAGACGAGGCATTTCCCATTCCACTGATCGATTACTTAGGGTTTTTAGTGTCGCCTTGTTTTACTTCCGTGGTGCTGTATTTTCGGGTGCGGCGGTTGAGGTTTAGGGTTTTCTCGATGGAGGAGAATTCTAAGCCAAAGGGATTAGAGAGCTTGTTAGCGGCTCGCAGATCTCTTCAAGCAAGCCTTGATCGGTCTCGTGCACTGGCTTCAGCTCTCGAACGTGCTGGCCCCCGCATCGATGAGATCCAGCAGCGTCTCCCCTCCTTGGAGGCTGCAGTCCGGCCGATCCGCGCTCGCCGCGAGGCTCTAGCGTCCGCAGCTGGCCATATCGACCGTGCCGTTGGCCCTGCCGCCGCTGTCCTCAAAGTCTTTGACGCAGTTCATGGCCTCGAGCATTCTCTCCTCGCAGACCCCGGCACAGACCTCCCTTCCTACCTTTCCCTCCTCCAACGCCTCGAGGAAGCCCTCCGCTTCCTCTCTGACAATTGTAGCCTTGCCGTCCAGTGGCTTGACGACATTGTGGACTATCTTTCAGACCATTTATTAGCCGACTCCCACTTCATCTCTCGCCTCAAGTCATCCCTCGAGTCACTCAAGTCCTCTTCCGCACCTCTTGATGGCGGCCTTCTTATTGCCGCCTTAGACAAGCTGGAGGGAGAGTTTCGCCGCCTCTTGGTTGATCACTCCTTCCCCATCCCCATGACCACTTCGGGCGATGACAATGCCATCGCCCCGTCTCCTCTTCCCGTGCAGGTCATTGCCAAGCTCCAGGCAATCCTCGAGCGAATGAAAGCAAATAGTCGTCTTAACCGATGTGTCGCGATCTATGTCGAGGTCCGTGTTTCCAATGTCCAAGCCAGCCTCCGTGCCCTCAACCTAGACTACCTGGAGATTACTCAGACAGAATTTGATCACGTGCAGAGCATCCAGGCAGACATTGAGAAATGGGGGCGTCATCTGGAATTTTCAGTGAAACATCTCTTTGAGGCGGAGTACAAGCTCTGTGCTGATGTGCTGGAGCGGGCTGGGCCACCGGAATTGTGGACAGGATGCTTTGGAGAGATTGCAGCACAGACAGGTATTCTAGCCTTCCTCCGGTTTGGGAGGACAGTTACTGAGAGCAAGAAGGATCCTATTAAGCTGCTTAAGCTGCTTGACATATTCAACTCTTTGAACAAGTTAAGATTGGATTTTAATCGGCTATTTGGTGGTAAGGCTTGTGCTGACATCCAAAATCAAACAAGGGATCTGATAAAGAGGGTGATCAATGGTGCCTGCGAGATTTTTGGGGAGCTTTTGGTTCAGGTGGAGTTGCAGAGAACAAACCCACCGCCATCTGATGGTGGTGTACCGAGGCTAGTTAGCTTCATTACAAATTACTGTAACACCCTTCTTGGGGAGGATTATCGTCCCATTCTTACTCTTGTTCTTGTCATACAAAGAAGCTGGGAGCAGAAGAAATTCCAGGACAGTCTCCTCTTTGATGCCATCCTGAATATAATGAAGGCCGTTGAAGCCAACTTTGAGAACTGGTCCAAACTTTATGAGGATGCTACGCTTTCATATCTTTTCATGATGAATACCCACTGGCATTTCTTTAAGAACTTGAAGGGCACCAAGCTTGGTGAGCTTTTGGGCGATACATGGCTAAGGGAACATGAACAGTACAAGGACTATTATGCTAATTTCTTTTTTAGGGAGAGCTGGGGGAAGCTCCCCTCATTGTTAAGCAGGGATGGTTTGATTCTTTTATCTGGAGGAGGAAGGGCTACTGCTAGGGATCTGGTGAAGAAGAGGTTGAAAGCTTTTAATGAGATGTTTGATGACATGTATCAGAAGCAGTCCAGTTGGGTTATTTCTGATAATGATTTGAGGGTGAAAACATGCCAGGTGATTATTCAGGCCATAGTTCCCATTTATCGTAGCTATATGCAGAACTATGGCCCTCTGGTAGAACAAGATGCCAGTGCAAGTAAATATGTTAAATACACTGTAGAGGGAGTGGAGAAAATGCTAGGATCTCTCTTTCAGCTTAGACTTGAGAGGTCTATGAGCTTAAAGCCTAGACAAACAAATGGAAAAGTTAGTCCTGCCATGATAAGCAAATGTCACACTATGCCAACCGTTATGTAAGGATGATTCATCCCCTGATTTCCTTAAAGGGGATGAAACATACATTTCTTGTATATACTCTGGTTCCGAATTGGAATCTGAGAGCTATCCCACAATTTTGTTGCGGTAATGAGTGCATATTTCTACTGATAAGCTGATGAAGATGAATTATATTTTTGTATCCCAAGTAGTTTATGATGGAGTCACCTAATTGGAGAATACCAGGCATCCCACAAAAAGATACGACCTTTCATACTTGGACTCAGGATACTGGTGCGTACCCAATCTTCTTATGTTTGCAATTACGGGTGTCGGTCCTGGCTCATTTCCTGTAGTGGGTTTAGTGCCGTGTTTTTTAGTTATCGCTTCTCTAAATATGTCAACTTTTTTTTTAAAGTTACTAATTATTCATTATTGGACTGTTAGGATGAGGAAGTAAAAAATATATTTAAGATATATTTAGTAAATATATTAATTAAGAATCCCAGTGCATCAATGTTCTGTCGTTATCACAGTGCATTCTAATCTGCTTTGTTTTCTTGCGTGCTTATTTCTGGTGGCACGGTTGTTTCTTTCTCAGGTAGTTTTATTTGTGTTCTGTATGAGACATTTGGCCACTACAACCCAGACAGTCTATTCACATCTAGATTGGTTTTTGCTCCAGAGAAGTAAATTTGCTTCACATTTATCTTATGAAAAATGAAAAGTGTTCAAAGCTCTAGTAAAAAGCATATGGTAGTTTTTTGAGTGAAGTGAACAATGCATTCTTCAGCTGTTCTGTGATTGAGCGATGTTTGTTGGAGTGCTTGGGTGAATCCTTAACTAGTTTGGCGTTTATTTTGGTTTTGTTTGAGGCAGGTTTTTCAATATATTTATTTTCACCACATTTAGTTGGATATAACTTCCATAGTGCCATGTAGTCATTTTTAAGGTTAAATTTAGCTTTTTAAAACTGGATTTGCTTGAGTGTAGAAAGCAAGCAAAGTCATTTTGAGTTAAATCTATTAATATTGAGGAAATCATCCTTGAGTCAAAGCTGATTAACTTTAAATTTTAGCCGATTAAAATTCAGGCAGTTGTCAGATGAGTTTCGAACAAAATTACCAGCTCTCTTTCTCGTGATACATACATATATACATACATACATATATACGTATATACATACATACATATATATAT
>NEWO01000633.1:73481-135312 GCA_003013225.1 Phalaenopsis aphrodite
ATGTATGAGGTGACTTATGAGTAGTACTCTTTGAAGTCAGTATCATCATCATCATTGAACTTATCATTATTTGGGGCCAGTGTCATCACTTTTTTCTTTTCCTTGTATTCCCGTTTGGTGTTGCATGAGATGTTAACGTATCTTGGGAAAACTTTTTGAACTTTTGTCTATTATTTAATAGGTCTATCTTTCTTACCTCTAATATGTCAACGCTAATTATTTGCTATATTTTTTTTTGTTAAGGATTAAAAGTATATGCTGCATCTCTACCACAAATGGATCAGAAGATGGGCAGGCAGGCTATGTTATGATGGTCTCTCTTACTGCTAAAGATTACTAGAGTCAACATCCCAACCCTTGCTAATTAGTAGAAGAACTAGACGCTAGGAGAAGCCATCACTTGCAGTAAGAATGATTGTCTGCCAAAAAATCATACTCGTGTCCAGTATAAGCTTTTAAACTCAACACAAATTACCCAAGTAAAAACAATGATGAGGAGAACCCACCTTTAAGAAAAGCAAGAAATTCTTAAGCAAATAGGGAAAAAAAGGTGGAAGAGAGGAACATTCAGAGTTCATATGCTAGTGGATATCTAGTTTTCTGGCTAGATGGAGGCTAAAGGAAATTCAAGCAGCCCACAATCAAGATCAAGTTGGAGAGATGGATATTCTCGTTGTTAGTCTTCTAGTGTTCATAAGTTAATTATGGACATTTCCATTTGCATTAAAACTCATGCATGAATAATATTTTTTGAATTTATAAATTTTATTTAACGATTTTATCTACGCTGATATTACAAGAAATTTTCTTATAATTGATTGCATATGTTCATTTCCCTGGGTTTTGTTTTGAAGGTCAAATGTATGTATGATGATGATGAGGATGACTATATATAAATGATCAAGGTTCCTGATAATTTAAATATTTTCTTATTTGCCATTGGGGTCAATGGATTGAATTTGTTGCATGGAGCTTTGTATGCCCTTTGATTATACATGGAGCTTGCTTGGGGTCAGTCCAGTTTTGTCATGTATCCTTTGCTATTTGTCATTTTATCAAGTTAGAGAATAGCATGGCTGATACCTTTTGCGAGTGTGTGTGAGTTAGGACGGAGCAGGTGAATGTAAAGTAGCGAGCTCAACGGTTTCACTTGATTTCATGTAGAAGGCAAGAATCCTTTTATTGTCACGCTACTTTTGAATGATTTAGATTTGCATGGGATATATTTACTAACTTTCAATGTCAGAGAATGTTTCATCATATTGCACCCAAATGCATGCTCAATCCTAAATAATTTATTTTCATGATTCTGGTATACGAAGTTGATGCCTTGAATGCAATGAACTTTTGATTTTTACTTTGTTGCTGCCATATGAAATATTATTAACTTGCAGTCTGATTGAAAAAGAAAGGCTACTTGTTGCTAAATAGATGCAAATATTGGCTATAAGGTGTCATGTAAAATTGATAGATTGGTGAATAGTCCCGTCCCAGGCGAACGATTTGATGAGATTGCCCAAAATTGTGAAAAGTTAAGGCAGTTTGCTCCTTTTAATTTGGAGAAGTGACTGATAATGCATGCCGTTTATTGAAATCTAGTTTTTGTTCCTAATATGGATGGGCTGGTTGATGAGCATGGAAGGATGATCCAAGACGAATGCTAAAAAAAATGTGATGCACTGAACCATGGCACCTATGTAGTTGAATTTTGTGAATAATTGACTCCTTGATATGTGTGATGTTTTGCCATCATTCCTGTATCTTGATCCTTCCAGTGATTGCTTACTTACCATTACTGTTATTTATGTGACTTTTTTTCCGATGTGAGCAAGTGGAAATAGATGGAATGAAAACTCTGGTTCAGACTTGTTGGATTATTTGAGGCGATTGCCATGGTATATAGTCGTTTCTACATAGAGATGTCATGTTATAGTGTTGGTGGATCTTGTGTGTATGATATAATTGAAGTGTTGAACATGTATATTTCCTTGCAAAATATCCCATTTTTCAATGGAAAAAAGAGTTCTTGATAGTTTGGAAGGTGCTATGAAATTCTTAATTTGTTCAATTTATAAAAGTTTATTTTTCTGAAATAAAATGAGTTAGGTATTTTCAAACTTTTTGTTGAAGCATTGTTGCTTGTTCTGTCTAAATGTGATGATTTTGAATATGAACATAAAACTTAATATTTGTCATTCGGTTAATATGTAACATAACTAGATGATACGTTCAAGAATTATAAACAAAATAATTAGAAAGTATTTGAATATTATGCAAAGTTTACAAATTTTATATTAAATATTGTTTTTCTTTAGACTTCTATGTTCATGTTTTTGTTGTATTTTTTTTTTATTGGCGTTAGCTATTTGTCCTGCCCAGAAATAAGGGAGCAGAGCATATAGTGATGTTCTTATAGTTATTGCTAATGTTGATATCATTCCTTCTTTCAAAAAGAGAAAGATTGGTATCAGATGGTGGTGGTCTACATGATGTCCTTTCATTTTTTCTTTTGGGAAAGGTTCTCTCTCATTTTTTTGGCTCTATTCTTTATGGTGTAATTCATGGACAAATTAGATTTGATGATTCTAAAAGGTTTGGTGAGCATGGATTATACCATAGACAAGAAGAGGAGCAATCCATGGAAAATTAAAATACAATAAAAACATTGATAATGTGGAGTGCACCAAAGAGTTTGTGAACCAATAGATCTAGGAGTTGAAGGATCATAGTTAGATGTCATCCAAAAGACACTGGCTTGGCGAAGAGAGTAGTGTCCCCGAGCGGAAGTGTCGGTGCACAACAATCAAAGAGCCCCTTAGCCCTAAAATGAGAAGATGACTCCCAGTTCTTCGATAGTGTTGTGTGAGCACCAATCGACCGTCACTAGCTCGTGTGTATTGAGGTGCCCGAATTTTTAGAGAATGTATTCTCTTGACAAATCTCTAGAGTTGAGCTCAAAGAGTTTAAAATCCCAACTCTTATAAGGGCAGATTCAATCTGACTGGTCACATAGCCTAATTTGAGTTGGTTGTATGTCTATTGAGGATCACAAACGTGTTGAAATGTCTTGTCTACTTTACCACACTATTAGTGTTGGCCCTCGGTTAGTCGATGCATTGCCACCAGGAGTGATCTCATTTTTTGTATATTTTAAGAGGATATTTGTGGCATACTTTGCTAGAGTCCAAAAACTTAGGAGAGCTTGAGGCCCTCTTATAGATCTGGTGTGTACAAAATGAGAGCCTTTGTTTGTTTATTACATGCTTCCAAAAAGAGATGCAAGAAATATGGGACCTTAAGCATGCAATAGCTCATGTTGCCCTAGCTAAAGCGTTGAAGGAAGGACCCCTCCAATACGTTACATGTCTACAACGACCAAAGTCACCAGTTAATTTATTGGAGATGGCCAACAATCACATATCAACTAAGGACTATAACTCCACCCCCGGTTCCTCTAGAGCAAAGTCCTCCACCAATTGTCGTAGAAGAGGCCGCCCAAGACGATCGGTGAAGATTGGGAGATGATTCACATCCTTCTCCCCATCAATGATAAGAAGACACTTGGTCTGCCCGGGATCACAAGGTGGCCAACAAAATGTACAATCGAGGGTGTTATGCTCAATATCCTGACCAATGATCGACTTAGTACAATAAGCGCCTAATGCCCAATCATGAATTACCCAAGGTGACTCCGTTGAGGGTTTCAAGAGATAATGGAAACCATCCAAAAAAAAATTTTTTACTTCAAGAGAGAACCACAAATGAAAATCAGAGCTTACCTCTAAGACCCTAAGAAGAAATGTGCCCCCCATTACGATCATGACCATAACATGGAGGAATGTTGATATTTCCAAAGCCTAGTCAAGGAGCTGATCAAGGCCGAAAGCTAAAGGAGTTTGTTGCTCCAGGAAAAGCTTCGACGGAGAAAATTCTGGATAAGCCAGTCCAATCCCACACCATCCACATAACTGTCATAGTTCCTACCTTCTTTTAACGAGGTTGAGACTCATTCTGCCAAGCCATCTTGGATAGGCTTTGGTCGAGAGATCTATGCGCAACCACTCTCACTCTCAAACGTAACTCATACCCTAAATCCTATGACCCCTTAGGTTGGTCTCTTGACTCCTTTTATAAAGCTCATGTGGATAACCCTGTACCCCTAGTTTTTGGCTAAGAGAGTTAGAACCAGCACATTGAGCATCCAAAATGAGTCCTCATATGGTTCCTATTGGTTTAGTATGGCTTCATAACTTGTTGGCCCATTTTGACCTAAAATCACCAAATTACCAAAATACCTCTACAACCATAATTTTTCAAAGGTTACCCAAAATACCCAAATTTTCCCAAAAATCATCTCAAACCCTTCACCATTACCTAAATTGACCAAAATTCATAAAAATTATCAAATTCCCAAAATACCCCCAAAAATTGCTAAAATTACCAAAATGCTCTTAATGACCTAAAAATTCCAAAAATTCCCAAAAATTCCAAATCATCCCAAATATTCCCAATTTCAACTTTTTTATTATCAATTTGATCAAATTAGTCCAATTTGACCAAAAGCTCCAATTTTGCCCTTAAAGGCCCAAATGTCCCTAAGTTAGCCCCAATATTAGCCCAATTGACCCCAATCTTGTCCAATTTCAATTCTAAATCAAAATTTAGCATCTTCAATCCTATTTTAAACAAAATTAAAGCCCAATTTGATCCAATTGCAAGCCCAATTTCATTCAAATCAAAAAGACCCAACTTGGACTATATGCTCAAATCCACTAATTTGGCCTATCAATTAAACTCAAAATCACTTGAAATTTTGCCAAATCCTTCATGACATTCTCCTACACCAAAATCAACATTCAATTAGCCCAAATTTTAGCCCAAACTCAATTTCCATTTTAAATGCCTAAGCCCACCACATTTAATTTTAAAAACCCAAATCTAAAGCCCACATGCAATTCTTTCTCTTTGTCATCTATTTGATTAAAATCATTCCTAAAGTCCTAAATTCAAAATCAAATCATTCCAAATCAATCATTAAGCTAAAATTCACCAAAAATACCAAATAAATCCAAAAATCCCTCCTCATGAAAGTTGACCAAGCCATGGACAAGCCATGAAGCCACTCCCAAGTCATAGGTGAGCAAGTCACTTTCAAATATCCTTAAGATTCTCTTAACCCCTTCCATGAATCACCTAAACCCCATATTTAACCAAGTCACTGGGATAGGGACCTTACCAATGATTAAGCTGAACCATTTGATTTCCCTCAGCAGCCAAGCCAGCCTTGGCGGGTGAATGATACGCCTGAAATAATAGTGTTTTTAGACACATTCTTATACATATTTTTGAGATATTGCGCTTTAATAGAATGTATTTTTTTTTCTTTCAAGTACAGGTAAAAATGTGAAAAATGCTTAAAGGAGTGAGAAAGGATCAAATTTGGAGCAAATATGTGAAAATTGTGCAAAAGTGTTTTGGCGCCTAAGCGCCGGTTAAACAGAGAAGGCCGCGCCTAAGCGCCGGTTAAACAGAGAAGGCCGCGCCTAAGCGCCAGAGGCCCCGTGCTTAAGCGCCAGTGGCAGTTATTGGATGAGTAAATTCGATTTTTGCGAATTTTGAAGAGTTTTTTGAGGCACCTATTGTCTTAATAGGTGGTTACAACCACCATGGATGAAAATTATTGCGAAAAGATGCATCTTTTGGGAAATACATCGAATCAAGACACATTTTGAAGAGATACAAAGACACCTTTTGGAGAATTATAAAAGAAGGAAGATTGAGACTTTAAAAGGGGGTCCTGAAAGTACTGGGAAAGTTTTGAAAGTTCTAAAATTAGGGAGTTAGTTGGAGAGATTTTCAGGCACCACATATTTATCCTTTTTATTTTAGCTTTATATTGAGAGTGTTGTAAAAGAGAAGAGATTCAAAAAAATCTAGCCTTAAGATCTCTGTTGTAAAAGAGAAGAGATTCAAAGGAATCTAGCTTGAGTTTGGTGGAGGATGTTGACCTCATTTTTGAGGTCTTCTTTTCCTTTCTCTAGATACCTAGGATCTAACCTTAAGATCTCTGTTTTGACTCTCTTAGAGGACTAGACTGGGACTCACCCCCCTTTAGAAATTCAAGCCATTTTTTTACTCTTTGTAGTTTCATATGGACGGTTTTAGATCCTCAATATTCGGTTGGGTCGATCGAAAAGCCGGCATATTGAAGCTCAAATTGGACTCCTATAGAAATTTGAAAGACATAGGTGGACCCCACTATGTTCGACGTCTAACTTTCTGCCGCAAGCAATTTATTTGACTATGGTTGTCGTCTAAGCGAGGATCGGTCATCAATCGCTCGTTAAACGGCTCCGGTTGGGTCAAAATAATTTCATTTGTCGTGTCCTCCCTAGCTCAAATCTATCCAGATGAATCTGGATGACGAAACGGACTGCGCCGTCGTGTCCGGAATGTTGATTTTAGCTAGGGAGGACACCCACTTTATTAGGGCGCCGTGCACAAAAAAAATCGCGTAAAATTTAATATTGTTTTAATTTTTTTCTTTAATAAAATCATTTTTGATAAAATTTTCATATAAAAAAAAAATAAAATATCTTGTAAACCTAAATTTTAATCTTCCTCACACGCCTCTTATTCCCCTCATGGGATCGAAACTTGCCCTAGATCTCTCTTTGCTCCTTTCGGCCGACTAAGGAGGCACCATTGCCAGTTTCTCCGGTCATTTCATTGCTCTCCAGTAGCAGCTTGCCTTCTTCTCCGGTCATAACTGCCGGTCACTCTTTGTAACGGTTTTTCCCGCGTAATAGATTTGGTGCACGTTTCGTTCTTAGGTTTGTGTGGGCCCTTGCCATGAGTTCCCCTTCCCTTTGCTCGGCTATAAATACCCCATGTGAGGGGAAGATTGGAGGTGCGATTTTTCTTTGGAGATTTTGGAGAAACACAGTGCTGAGGTTCATTTTCCATTGGAAGCTTTTTTTTATCTCGATGTCTTTCTTTAATCTTTCATTCTTGAGCTAAGAAGAAATCAAGGGTTTTCTTACTCTTCTCGTTACTGCGTTAACAAGCATTTGAGGTCAGATCCTGTTAATTTCATTTACTTCTTGGGTTTGATTATGAAGTATTCACAAAGTTAGAAATACATTCTCGTTTCTTGAGGATTTACTTTCTCTTAAATTGTGGGATTCAATTTGACATGAATCAGAATTATGCATCTATTCTTGGATTGGTTATAAGATCTGATATATATATATACAAAGGTTCTTAAAACATGAATGCTTGAATCGTTATTCTCGTCCCTTTAAACTTTTGACTCATATTGATTTGAAGGATTCTTCGTGTACTCTTACGAATCCGAACATCTCTTTCTCTCCCAAATTTCTTTCACTCGGTCTTCCTCACCTAGCCGAACTTCTTTCATTCATTCTTCCTCATCTAGCCAAAACTTTTGGCTCGTTTCCTCTTATGCAACAAGGTTATCTTTCTATTTTCAATCATCTAATTTGAAGAAAAACATGTGAAAAGCAGAATTAATTGGTTTTCTCGCATCCTTTCATAATTCTACTATATACTTTTTATTGGGAGGTTTACTTTGCTTTAAATATAAATGTACTTGTGGAGATTTCTCATATGCACCTCTTGGTGACTATATATTCACAAACACAACATTGAATAATTTCATATCTAGGCCATCTAAAACTTTCTCACTAAATCAACATAAGAGGTGTATTATTTCTGTTAAATCTGGAGATATTTGAAGATTGAAAGTTTATCTGAACTTTAAAATGGCTATATCGAATTTGATTATTAATACATGCTGAATTTGTTTTGGTGGTTCAGTTTTACTCCTTACACTACCATCCTTGTTTGAATACATATTCGAAATCATTTTTATGGTTTGGGAGGTGTATGTGGGGCTCGGTTTTTTTTTTTCCCTCTTTGCTGCCCCCTTGTTCGAGTATTGTTGGAAATCAGTTTTTATAACTTGGAAATATATTTGTGGTGCTATATAATCGAGTATTGCTGAAAATCAGTTTTTATGACATGGAAAATACATTTGGGGGCTCGATTTTGGTCCTCTTTACTTTCCCTTGTTTAAAAATATGTTGGAAATCAGTTTTTATGGCTTGGAAGATATATTTGAGGTTCGGTTTTGGTTCTCTTTGCTGCTCCTTATTCGAATACCCATTGGAATTTTTTTTTATGCTTTGGAATATATATATTTGGAGCCGATTTTTATCTCTTGTTAGGATTAGCTTCCTGTTTACATAAATTTTGAAAATTTGAACTTGGAAACAATGTATTTCTCCTTAAAAAGTTGATAGAGCATGTAACGTTCACATGTGCAGGTTCAAAGTTTAAACTTAAAGGTAGAAGGTGGATGTTATAGAAATGCTTAAATAGATGCCTCTTTCATTTCTCTTGATATAGAATATACAAAATTTGTTAGATGAGCATATGAAATATTGAGGTGGCCTATTAGTTCGAGATGAGGGGTAACATACGATGATGCAAAGAACCATTTGACAGCTTTGTTTATAGTTGAAATATAAAATCAATACTCAATTAGTGTGATGCCCTTTCACCCCTAAATCATCATAACTCTAACCCATTTCAAAAGGCCTGAGAATTGGTATTTAGAAAAGAACAAATACTACATTTATAAAAGAACAGATACTACGGGTTCTACACAGATACTACACTCACAAAAGAACAGATATTACAAACACCCCACAAATACTACAATCGCGAAAGAACATACACGACACTACACCATAGACACCATATCCTAACTAATACATGTATACATTGGATATCACCTACACGTACATTTCATACATCACATAGTACATCTTGCACACCACATATAGATACACCATTATCTAAGTATTATCATATCATCTTTTTTTTTATACTGCAGACACTATATCCACACACTACGCCCTGTACGACAGATCCTACATTCACATACACATACACTACACTTCGATAAGTTCAGATACTACTCTTCATGTATAGGTGCACTACACTTTGAGGAGTTCAGATACTACTCTATTCGCATATTCACTAAATGATAGGGTTTAAGACTGTTTGATTATAGTGGTGATTTGTTGGTGGCCTCTAGTTGATGTTGATAGGTTGACCTCGATATATCAGTTGCCTGTGGGATCGAGATAGAGAGAAAAGAGGTCTAGTCTGAGCCTATCCCCAAAAAATCTAATCTCCCATCTTGAAACTTTCATATGCTCATCATTTAACCTTTCTTTTATAATCTGCAAATGTTTACCTAACCTATTTATATCATATAATTGCAATCTATTTTGAAGCTTTAGCAGAATTTGATCAGGTATGCTTTTATTTATTTAATTTGTACTTTATTTGTTGTATACTTCTTTTTATTTATTCTGTACCGTACTATACTTCGCTACTTGTCCCATGCATTTTCTTACCCATCTTACGGCATAGCCTCTTCGTTTATTCTTTGTTGTACTATATACACCAGTATTCACGCTTTAGCTGCCACCTTTTCTAGTATGTTTGTGCAATCCCCTAGGATAGGTCGTTCGAGGCATGGTTTTTTTAATTCTTTCTTCTCTCTCTTCTCTTTTCAGAACGAGATGACGACGTGGTCGGTTGACGATTCATCTCCGGACAACAATCGGGACAATTATTAAAGACTGAAGGATGACTTATGCAGAACCTCGATAGAATTAAATAACATACCTATAGGACGTTGAGGTTGTTCGTTTGGCATGACGTAAATCCTCACATTATCTTTTAGGACTTTCTACGATTTTCATATCGTATGATATAAGTCCTAAACTTTTTAGGCTTTCTGAGGTTGTTGTCTGGTACGACATAAATCCTCACATTTTCGCGGGCTAGTTGCATATGACGTGCATATACAAGTCCCGAACATCTAAATAAATTGCAGGACTAAAACATCAAATAATTTCTCTTTCAAAGATATAAAGTCAAATCATAGATTAGCTTGAGATGTTACTGAATCTCCTTCAGTATCTTCAACATCTCCTACTTTTCGTTTCTTTGGATTCTGAAAATAACTGTTCCTATTTGAACCTATCCCATTTGACTTTTCCTATGAACAATCGTAGAAACTTGAACGTTGAATTCTTGAAGACGAAACCTCTGATCATTATCGAGAGTTTTCTTAGGTGACTTCGGTTATCTAAGATGTAATTAACTATAGGGGCTTGCTCCTATAGGGAATTTAAGAACCCAGATTAATCTAAACTCTATTTAATCTATGTATTAGATAGGGGAATTTGTCGGCTATAAATTTCGCAGACCAAAATAGAGTCATAAACTTTTAAGTTTAGATAGTTAAGTCTACTAATAAGTGATATGTTCATCCTCTGAGATGATATATCATTTATGGTATTGTGCTCAACTATTTAAACTATTAGATATATGAGATCTACTCGGTCTCATTATTTTCAAAAATAAAGGATACCATTTTCACAAAATTAAAATTACATTGTTTATATATATTAAATTTGAAATTTTAATTTTAAAATCTTTATTTTGAAAGAAAAATAGCCGACAATTTCTGGCGACTCCGCTGGGGATGAGTTATTCTCTCCATTTTGATCATGAGGTATTATTTTCAAACATCGGTAGTGTGTTCATGTCCTTAGTGGGCCAGACTACCATTCTTCCATTGGCGTACCTCGCTCATTTCTTCCTTGAGCAAGTATAGCCAACTCTTTTTGGATTCTAGAACCATCTGTTTGATCACTCTTAAATAGAGAGATTCTAAATCCTCAGACCTTAAGAATGGGTCTAAATGGGTTGGACCCTCAATGTGTGTGGTGGCTTAGAAGCCACGAGCGGTGTTGACCGAAGTAAGTTTGGTGTGGGATGGCCTCTCTCTAGTTTTGGGACCGCCTCTCTCTAGTTTTAGAACTAGGGCTTTTGCTTCATATTCCCTGCATTTTGCTCTTTAAAGTGATTTAAAATCTCTCATTTTCAAATTCTTTTCTTCTTAAAATGAAATGAAATAAAATTCAAATAAATAATAAATAATAATAATCATTTGGATAAGTTTCAAAAAAAACACTCAGTTTGCCAGATATGCTCGTTAAGCTTCGATATTTGTCCTGAAATTATTATCGTGAAGCATCGAATGATATTAATGTGCTTAACTTTTTCCTACCTACAGAGAAAATGTTTACACCCAAGCTGATCTTCTCTTTTGCCTCTGGAATGGGATTCGACGTTAAGAAAGATGAGCAGCCCGATGTCGCGGTTATTAAATTTGGGCAAGGATTCAACAATGCCAAAGTCAAGTTCAGTAGCGTTGCCGTTGCTATGGTAAGGCTTGAAGCGGACAAGCCCGCCGAGCCTGTCGTGGAGTTTAACCTGAGGTCTGCCAAAGAATTCCCCTCTTTAAAAAGAATGCTGGTTGAAGAGAATACTACAGTCGTTGTAAGGTCCGCCGCTAGGATCGTTGGGATTCCTCCTAGGACTGTTCCTGCCACTACTACTGGCATGGTCATGACCGCACCTGTTGTTGCTTTAGTATAAGCCAAAGGGAAAGTTGTTTTGGTGGTCGATGAACAATTTGTTGGAAAGAATTTGACTTTCACTTCGGTCCCCTCTGTCTTTGAAATTGGATCCAGTTCAAAATTTGCGTCATTGACTCGGACACAGAGACGAAACAGAAACAGAAAGGTAATCAAAGTCAGGAAGATGAAAGCTGTTGAGTTCAATATTCCCGCTGATACTCCCGTTGCGGAGGAGGAGGTTGGACTCCCTGAAACCTCACCCCTCTTGTGGGGGAGTAGGTTTCATCCTTTTTCAACCGCCTCCGACGAGGAAGATGTCTCAAGGATTGTCGCTACACCGCCCCAACCCTTCCACTATGTGGGTCAAAGGAGGAAGGTGAGCGCTACACCACTACCCCAAGTACGAGCCGTATTAGAGATACTAGCAAGAAAGGAAAATTGATCGGTTGCTGAGATATTGAAGAGGATGGGATGTACTGTGTCACACCAGATAAAAGCTCAGATTTTAAGAAAGGGTGAATCTGATACACGAATTGTTAAGAAAGTTACATGGAAGAAGGAAGGTTTACCCCAGCAAACCTCCTGTCCTTATTTTTCATCAAG
Organism: Phalaenopsis aphrodite; assembly: GCA_003013225.1. Taxonomy (NCBI): domain Eukaryota; kingdom Viridiplantae; phylum Streptophyta; class Magnoliopsida; order Asparagales; family Orchidaceae; genus Phalaenopsis; species Phalaenopsis aphrodite. Next base: position 85,613 of record NEWO01000633.1, read on the forward strand.
TGGGTTCAATAAACTAGCTTGTAGAGGAACATGAGGATGATCTTGAGCTTAATCTTATTTACTGTTAGAGGCGCATACTTTAGAAGATGATTCAATACCTGAGATTGGCAACACATAGGTCAATATATTAGGGACAATCTTGTCTATGGGTTTGACCCTATTAAAATATCTAAACACATCCAATAGTTCATTGGAAGGAGGTTTCATTAGAAAATAAAAGTAAAGAACAGTGATGTGATGAGAAGGAGGAAGAGTTAACCTTATCCATCTATTGTGTTTGTGTGATTATTAGTATAATTAAAGACTTAGGGGAGGATCAAAATATTCAATTTAAATGACCAAGAACAGTGTTTGGATCATGCAAATAGGCTCTAGTATTTACGACATCAGAGTGCTTAATAGAGCACTAGTGCCTTGACACCACTATCGGGTGCCTAAGAATCAAGCTTGCTAAACAAAAATTAGCGAACACCCTTTAAGTCATTTTCGCATGAGCTCCTCCCCAACTTTTCTCTGGAGATCTGAGGGTGGTTCTTAGGGATCCCTTTCTCTGTGCATTTCTAATTGTTCTAGAGCTTGTAGAGAGTGAAATTCATTTTTCTTTAGTAAAATTTATCATCTTGAACTTGTGTTTTCTTCTTCATCCAAGAAACTTTTAGGTTTTTTGAGAAAATAGTGGATAAGATAAAGGATTACTTGGGGAGAGTTGATTTAGCTCTAAACTTACATATTAAGTCAATTGCATCATATATTTGAACTCATTTCATCATATATTTGCTTATCTACATTTGCAATGACACCAAGGCCAATGGAGGCATAGGCAAAGTATCATTTGATAAGAAGAATTTGTGAGTTACTAAGCTCAATTGTGGTATTATGACATCTTTATATCAACAAAATTAATTATCAAGCGGGAATTTGTTAGTTCTGTGGGAGAGGTCAACAAAATACTAATGAGTAAGAAAAGCGAGAAATTCTGCTATAATACCTATGTGGCTATGATAGTTGTAGCAAGAGAATTTTATTCTAATCTATCTAAAGCTTGGGATGGATTTATTTTTGTGAGGGGAGCTTATGTAGACACTTCTCATTCTGGTATCAATGCATATCTATCATTTAGTAATCTCCATCATTGGTCCTATGCTGACTCTGAAATTACTACAACTCATGTTGATGATGTTATGAAATTTTCAACTGATGGTAGAAGAGTATGGCATTTTAGTAAGGGAAAGCAAATTAAATTCCTTACTTTTCAACTGAATGGAATATCTAAAGCTTGGCATCTCTTTATTTCATCCAAATTTATTCCTTCTACCCATACCAGTGATGTGGGTATGGATCATGCCATAATGAAATATTATATTCAAAAAAGATATGCCCATTGATGTAGGTTTTGGTATTCATCATTCTATAGTAAAAACCACATAGGTAGGATTAACTCTTGGTTTAGGGCATCCATCAATCATTTATTCTATATAGAACTAGCTAGAGTTGTTGTTAGCAGTGGGGAGGAGATCCTTCGTCCCTTAAATCCAATTTCAGTAGCAAAAACTAAGTTATACAGTTGGCATGCAGATGTTGGAAAAAGATCTGATATAGTGCAACCTATTTCATCTACTTCTTACCCATCACACCCTCCTATTCAAAGGGTAACATTTGCACAACACTTGAAAAGAGTAGGAGATGTTACAAAAATTTTATATGGTGAGGTATACAGATTCAATGAGCATTTATCACACTTGGATCAGCAAAATAAAAGGAGATTTGACCATCTAGCCCAATTTCAAGTTGCGCAACAAAATGTATAGATAGAACCATTAGATTGGAGGCGACAAGATAGTAGAGTTCCCAGTTTATCCTCCATACCATTTATATGAGCATCACATGTTGATGGAGGAGGACTCAGAAGAGAATGATGATGATGATGATGACAATGATACTGATGATGATGAGAATGAGGAGTAGTTATTTTCATTTGGATGTAGATGTACTTATATTTTTATGTTTTCTTTATCACTGCTAGACTGATGTATTTTCTTTTATATTTATTTCATGTAGTGGACTCTGTATTTTTTACTTCTATTATGGATGTATTGGATTAGTTTTTTCTACTATCTGGACTTGTTTACGGAACTTACCTGCTGTGATACTATAGATATTTTTAATGTAAATTTAATGTCAAGCATGTTAAACTGAGATTCACGTACATCTGCATACTTGTCTTTTCTACTTATAACTTTATATTCTTATGATAACTAATGTAGTAGAAAGTAATTTAGTTTTCTTTTCTCCCTATTTTTATTTTTTGTTTTGAATGTTATACATACTAAAAATAAAGTTTGTGGGAGAAGAACTTTTAAAACATTACTTTATTTGACCTTAATAGCATACATTTTAGTGGACATATTTTTAAATGATTTAAGGAGTGTGGTGTTAATTAAAAATTGCTTCAATATTGAGTAAGGAATGAAGAATCCTTATTCAAAAACCTTATGTAAATGAGTCTTCACTAAAGTTAAGTAACTTGTAGGTGAACATGTAGAAAAATGATGTTTCTATTTACTTCTTGAAAATGATTGTATATGTGGATAATTGGGAACCTTTAGATACAATTATATAAAAGTTTAGCCTTTATTTTCTTTTCAACTAATACTTTAAATTTTTCAAAAATTTGTTAAGTGATGGAATTTGATAGGCTGTACTTGAGGAGATAATATTAAAATTCAAAACTATTAAAGGTCTATTCAGATATAGTAATCCTCCTATAGATATATTTAGGATTGAAAAACATCCTAAAGTAATAAGATATGAAAAGAAAATTAAATAAGTGAGGATAAGCTTGAGGAGAAGTCTAACTAAAAATTGGTTTCACTAGAGTCAATTCAAAGTATTAACCTTATCATGATCCTAAACTTGATGATCTTTAAAAAGTATTAGACTAACCTTTTTAATGATGTGCTTAACTCTATTAAACTTGATGGTCCTTAAAAAGTATTAGTCAAATCATTTTTAGTGAAATGCTTAACTCTATGTTTTATTCTCAAAAGAACCTAGAATTAACATGTGTCAAAGATTCTGGAAGTAGGTAGAAAATCAAAATTTCTAAAGTTAGTTACAAGGATTACTTATACCTTAGTGTTAAGCTTATTTACTAGAGTTGATCTTAATGAACTACAACATTCTTAAGGTAAAATTGAAGGAAACTTTTATTAAGTCCACTACCTCAAATAAATAAAACTAAATTAAAAATTTTGGTAATAATTGAGAACAAGTAACATTAAGTTTGAGGGATTTTGATATGTCCTGTAGCATGCTCAATTTTCTTTACATCTAATACTTGTTTTTGATTAAATTACACTTTAGAGAAAGATATTTTTTTGTGTTTTTCTTGTAGGTATAACATATAGGAGGATTGGGGCTGAAATGGAAGCAAAGTGGAGCACTTGGGAAACAACAATGTTTCAGCACACTGGCACCTAGGCGCCGAGGTGATCCACGCTGGGACCTTAGCACTAGCCTAGGCGTCTATTTTCACTAATCAAATAAAGCCATTGGTGCCTAGCCACTAGCCCTGTGGCCCCTAAGTGCCAGAACTGAGAGCACTTTCTACAATTACTTTGGCACAAATTTGGGAGTTAAGAGGCTATAGAGGCAGTTCAAGAAGCTTTCCTGGATCATTGTAAGATGGGGAGGAAACCAAGTTGGGTAGGAGACAAGAGTTTAGAATTAGGTTTTACTTTTTCTTCATTTTCTTAGAGAGATTGGAAAGAGATTTGAGAGAATTTTGTAAGGGATTACTGTCAGCAGTGTAGGGATCATTTAGCGATCACTTGGGGAGGAGTTTTCACCTCTCTTCTGAGGAGAAAGTTAAGTGTTTCATTCTACATTGTCTTGTATTATTTGTAAACTCATTTTCTATGGATTTACTTTATTATAAGATGATGAATTGTAGTGTTTGCTTCATGCACTGTGAGTAGTTATTTTATACTTTTTTCTTGTGATGAATTAATAAGATGTGTAGGATGTTAGGATGCTTTTAGAAAAAGTTTTTTATTCATTAAAGTGATGTTTTTTCCTTTATACTTAGTTTAATTATCATTCCATCCAAATGATATGTTAAAATTTGTTGTGAACCCATAAAGACTCTGGAGAGCTATGACAATAACAACTAGAAAGAATCACATTGCACTAGTGGGTGAAGAAAAACTAGTCCATAAGGCGATGTACATAAATAAGAAAATATGCTTTGATGGGTTCAAATTTGGTTTTCTGGGGTGACAGACAAAAATACTAACCAAGTTTGAACCAAACTTCTTTATGCACTCGAAGAGGGTAAATAAGTGGATTGCTCCTATTTGTCACTAGCAACAATTTATATTCTAAGCATTTCATTCATACACACACTACTATGTCATTGCAAAGGAAGGTTAGTTTTTATATCTTGATTTTTCCAATTTAATTAGCTTTAGTAGAATTCCCTTAAGAGTAAATCGATAGTAGCGATAACATAGTAGGATTAGTAAACACAACTTAAACCAACTATACTTCCAGGCCAAAGCTCATTATAGTAGGCTAGAACTTTTCTTAAGCTCAATACCACATTTTTGTGGGATCGATAATCCATACTCTATAATCTGACATTAACGCCATGACATGTATATTTGCATGAAACTCCTAGTGTGTAAATTTCACATGAACTGGGAAAAGTATCATGCTTTTGGTACTGTTGTCAGAGACAAAGGTGTAGTGTTACATTGCTACACATATCAAGATCCAGAATTCATAGTACCCATTTAAGATTACAAGCAGTACATCCATTGACACACTAGGTGAATATCAGGCACCTTCCAGTGGTGGAGCTTGCACGAACACCTTGACAAACTCCCATTTCGGGGGGTACAGTTTAGTTGGTTGCTGGTGGAGTGGATTAGAAGCCCAAATAAACACATTAGTAAAGCAAACTTTTGTTTGGATCCCCACCTCTAAAAGAAGCAGAGAGACATTAGACTCCACAATCTCCTCCACCCTTTGTTTATTCGCCACCGCTTGCTTCACCAATCTGGACCCCTCAAGCTTAGTCCTTACAACCAGCCCTTTAGTACCAATGATTAGGAAATCATCTCCCAGCCTCTTCTCGGTCGACTGACCTTCTTCAATTGGTTTCTTCAACGAAACCGATCTGGAACTCTACGACTTTCTCTTTTTCTCACCCTCCAAAGGGCGAATCTTAGAACTGGGAAGCACAAAGGCTCTCAACAATGATTCTTTGTTCACACATTTTTTAGCACCCAACATCCTCGACCTTTGCTACAAATGATTGAAGGGCATGAATTTTGAAAAATGAAGAAGGGAAATGCTATTCAAGCCATCTTTATAAGGAAAAGAGACGCACAAATCCAGAGTCTATAATAATTGGTAAGACTTATTATGTAAAAAATAAGCAATGTTTTCATTTAATTTCCTTATTTTTATGACAGTTGTCATTTTCAAAGAAGTAAGAGAATCGATGAACTTAATATGTACGACGGAAATATGGCTGCAAGAATCACAAGAAAATCCAACATACCGCACAAAAAAAGTAGCAAAGGATTGAGCCATCTAACATCATTTCGATCAATCGAATCATGAGCCGACTGAATGAAAGTTCATACGAACCAAAGAAGACCGCCCACCTAGACCTACGACAACTTAACTGATGCAAGGACATTCACAAAATCAACGGTCGCTTAATGAAACTCTCACCAAATCTTTTATGAAGATCTCTAGACCGAAGAAAGGTTGTCGATCAGATTATGGTGATGCACCCTTTGCCCGATGAAATAACTCTCCTTAATGAGAATGGGTTTTCAAGGGACTCCCTCAGAGAAGCCGACCGAAGATTTGTCAGTCTGCCGAATGACTTTTAATTGATCGATCGAAAATAAAATGATCAAGTCGAGCAGTTACGAATATGAAACAATGTCAGAGGCATTTACAAATGCAGAACGTTGCCGACTGCGGTTATCAGGGTTACAAGTTGTCAAATTTAGTTACAAATATGTAAAAGTGTAATAATGAATCATAAATTCATTGTAACGTTCCAAGTAAGTGAGTGGCAACTTGTAATTTACTTGACATCCCCTATGACTTATAAATAAGAGGTCATTTTCACAGGAAATACTAACAAATATTTCCTAGAGAATTAGTAGTATTTGTCACTTATTCTCTCACTCATCTTCCTTTACCTTCACTTATTCATCTCATCCGAAACGTGTGATGACTGTACATCCAAATAATCATGCAATTGTCAAATTCAGTTACAAATATGTAAAAGTGTAATAATGAATCATAAATTCATTGTAACGTTCCAATTAAGTGAGTGGCAACTTGTAATTTACTTGACATCCCCTATGACTTATAAATAGGAGGTTATTTCCACAAGAAATACTAACAAATATATTCCTAGAGAACTAGTATTATTTGTCACTTATTCTCTCATTCACTTTCTTTTACCTTCACTTATTCATCTCATCCGAAACGTGTGATGACTGTACATCCAGATAATCATCCAACTGAACTATCGTACGATCCACAACAACACCACCATAGCCAAAACCACAATAATCTCCCCTACGATGCAACTCCAAGTTCCTTGAAGAGGTCGTCTATCATGCTCAAGAGGCCCCAAAGCTTGAATAATAAAAAAATTAATAGCCTTCGGGTATATTGGAAATGATTCGGGATAATTACAAGTTTTATTCATTTAATAATAGAAAAATAGCTTATAAATTACGGCACTAAGGAATAAATGAGGGCGGGGACAGTAGTTAGCAATTAAGCTAACCAAAACCAAAACCTGACCGCCACTTCTTCCTTCATCCGTCGGACGGAAGTCTGCAACCCAGACTTTTTCCATATCCCTATAACTTTTCGTCGCAGCAGACGAGGAAGAAAACTCTCCCTTTTCTTCTCCTAACGCTCTCCTTCTCTCTCTCGGCTAAGCTCCAACGTCGACCATGGCGTACGTTGACCACGCCTTCTCGATCTCCGACGAGGATATCATGATGGAGACGTCGTACGTGGTTCAAAACCGGCCACCGGTGAAGGAGATAGCACTGGCCGTCTCTCTCCTTGTGTTCGGCGTCCTTGGAATTGTCATCGGCATAGTTATGGCTTACAATCGCGCCGGCGGAGATCGTGCCCACGGTAACTGCAGAGCGATTACCCTGCATATCTAGCTTATTATGATTTCAACTATCTGATTGTTACCTGAATTATTTCCTTAACGAAATTAGGGATTTTCTTTGCGATCTTGGGGTCGGTGCTCTTCTTGCCGGGCTTCTACTACACGCGCGTTGCCTACTACGCGTACAAGGGGTACAAGGGGTTCTCCTTCGCGAACATTCCGGCTGTGTGAAGAATGGTTTGAGCTAAGCCTATGTACAGATCTTTTAACCGATTTACATCTCTCTCTTTGTCCCTATCTAGTTCTCGAGCTCCGTTTCTTTACGGGCTCTTTCTGTTAGTATTGCAGTTGTAACTTTGAATGAATGATATACTATGTATATTTGGTTGGCTACGTCCTAATAAGATTTCTTCTACTTATATTGACTGCTTAAAATTTCTCAGCATTAGCTTTTTTCTGCTTGTTTTTGTACGGCAGCATTAAACCTGTATCATCGATGTCATTAAACCTGTATCATCGATGTGGCCATCCAACCATCTAATTTCGGCTTTTTGTTGTATTTCTGGGTTGCTTTATGCATAGTTTTCTTCATCTGAGAAACCATTTTAAGCATACTTCCTATGTGCTGTCTGGCAAAAGATGAGATTTAAGTAATATGATTTAGTAAATCCCGCAAATCCGGATTTACTAAATTCTGAATGGGTTAAATCCTGAAAAAAATTAAGCTTTATTGTTTATGCTGGGAATATCCTTAAAAATGATCTGCCACAAATTGATAGTCAGTTGATTGCTTTCTAGTTTTTCCTTGTTTTATTTGAAATGGTAAGTAAAATATTTAGCTTGTTTGCAATGGGAAATGGACTAAGTTTCTTGGCTTCAACTGCAAGCATGTGCGGACAGGAAAGCATTCTTTCTGTAAATAAACCATGATCAGGTCACCAGCTTTCAAGTCCTTGAAACGTCCTTTTTTATCAGCTTGTTTATAGTTGTGAGCACCTTGTGATAAGTTGTCTTTAGCATTTTGGAGCATGGAACTGAAACATGTGATAAAATTAGCAGCTATTTTGTTGTTCCTTTTGGATAAAACAACAAGATCAACAATATGATTTGGGTCTTGGTGTATACAACGCTGAAAGCAGATCTACTAGCAGACTTGTTTTTAATGGAATTGAATGTGAATTCTACTTATCTGAGTCTGGTTAAACACCTAATCATGCTGTTGAGAGTTTGATTCACTACTTTGGTTTGTCTATCTGTTTGGGCATGATAGGCTAAAATCATTCGGAGTTCATTGTGTATCTTTTCCACAACTCACGCCAAAAATAACCCCTAAATTTAACATCTCTGTATAATGTAAGGTTTCTAGGTAATCCATGAAGTCGGTGATTCTGTTAAAATTAAGAGCATCAAATATGTTCTATTCTTCATACAAGCGATGAAATGTGATGGTTTTGAAAAATGATCTGCGACAACCATGGCAACCATGACATATTTGAAACCCCTTTTGGTCATAGGAAAGCCGAGGTTGAAGTCTAGTCTTATGTCTTCCTAGATGGTTTTGGTAAGAGTTAGCGGCAAATAAAGTTCACTATTTTATTTATTTCCTTTGTAAGTTTGGCAATGACACATCTCTCTATAAATTGGCATACATCCTGATGGAGTTTTGGCCAAATGAATTGATCTGCATGCTGAGATATCATTTTATCTCAGTCGGTGTGTGCTGCTAAGACACCCGAATGCATATCCTTAATCAAATGTATAATAAGAGAAGTATCAGGTATGTATAATTTATTAACTTTGAAGAGAACTTTATGTAAGAGAATAATTAACAATTGGGGAAATTGTTGACACAATTCTTCCAAGAGTTGGCAAAATATGCATAATCTTCATGTTGTCCCTCCGAACTGTCCATTTTCATGATGGTGTTTGTAGAGCAATTAATAAGTTGGCTTGCCGGCTGAGAGCATCCGCTGCCTTTTTAGACTTTTGAGCTTTATGTTTTAAGCACAAAGCTGAATATTTTGCAAAAAAAAAAAAAGATCCACCGAATATGCATTCTATTAAGTGGATCATTGCATACTAAATATTGTTCCTAAGGTTTAAGGGCCTTTACTACTGCATACAATAGTTGCTCATATGTTGGCCATGTATGTCGGGCCCCACTCAATTTTTCATTGAAAAACTCATTGAGTTCATCTTGTTATTATGGGACAACACCAATCCCAATTGCTAAAGCATCAACCTCAACCAAAAATGATTTTTAAAAATCTGGAATAGCTAACATTGGCGTTTGGAAGAGAGCTGATTTGATTTTTTTAAAGCTTGCTTGCTGTTTAGATGTCCAAGTGAAGGTCTTACCTTTCAAACAATCGCTGATGAGTGACATTACAATGCTGAAACCTCTTATGAATCCATGTTAGAACTTGGATGGTCTGAACTTCTATAAGTATGGTAGGAATGAGCCACGTCTCAACTTTGCTCGGATTGGTCTGAGTGCAGTGAGAGCTCACAGTGTAGCCAAGAAAATGTACACTTGCGACTGCAAATTTGCACGTGGTTGAGGTATAATTTCTGCTCTCGTACTTTCTTTAAGAGTAATGTCAAGAAAATGTGCAATTGCTACTGCAAATTCAGACTTGGATAAGTTGAGGTATAATTTCTGCTCTTGTAATTTATTAAGGAATAGTGTCAGGTCCTTTAAATGCACATCTAATGAGGTTCTATACACCAAAATTTCATTAACTTATACTCACAGAACTTTCCAAGAAACTATTTTAATATATCATTCATTGGCCTCATTCAGGTACTTGGTGCATTGCATAAATCGGCATAACTCGGCATTCATACAAACTTTCTCAAGTTTTAAAAGTTACTTTTCACTCGTCTCCTGGACCTATGAGAGTCTGGTGGGTATCCACTTTGTAAGTCCAGCTTTGAAAAAATTCGAGACTACAGTAATTTGTCCTAAAAATCTTGTAGCCGTGGCTTGGGAAATCTAAACTTTGTGGTAATCTTGTTAATAACTCGGCTATTAATAGACATACACCACTATTGATCTTTTTTTGGATTAATTAATGCTAGCACAACACATGGACTCAAATTAGGTAGAATAAACTATTTTTTTATTAGCTTGTCTATCATATCTTGTAAAACTAGATGTTCCTTTGGGATGAGCGTGCAATGTGGTCGGTTGGGTAAGTTTGACCCTAGTGAAAGATCTATTTGATGTTGGCTATTCCTCGCATGTGGCAGCTGATCCAACAACTTATTTGGAGTCAAATTTTGGTATTTTTCTAGCAAATTCTAAATGTTGGTATGAATTTCTTGAGCAAAGTGGTGAGTTTATGAAATGAGAAGAGCATACGTCTTAGTTTCAGTATTGTAGTCATGCAGCAATTGAATTTCAGAAACTGAGAGGAAGGCCGTTGATTCAGGATTTGATTCCTTTGGGTTGACATTGGCTGATAATAGCCTTAATTTTTTAATCTTCCAGTCTAACACACATTTTCTATGCTTTCATACCAACGTCCCTTGTAGAATTGCTACAGCCGACCAAGGATGATATGACAAACATCCATATCAATAAACATAGCAAAGCACCTCACAACAATATTGTTTTTCAATGGGGAACGAAACCTAACACATCTCGGTTATTGGTATTTCAACTTCTTCCTTGACCCAACTAACTTAATAGGTTGATGGTATTTTGTGGTTGTGAACTGTAGACTTTGACAACTGTCAAAGAGACAATATTTTTAGCGTAATCACTGCCTATAAGAAGCTCACACCTTCTCTCTAATAGTGCATATAATCCGTAAAATGGAATGTCTCTGTCGCGGGATTTTTGCTAGGAGCAAGCGACACTTTCTGATATACATGAAATGATGTCCCCTTCGTCACCCTGCCAATGTTTTAAAAGGCAGGGGCGTTGGGAGGGGCTTTTTAGTTGTTACGGGGCAAGGCGCAAGCCGCTAGGCGTTTGGCGTAAGCCCCACAATTGTACAACACATTGTATTGACCTAATGTTAGAAGATATTGGAAAGTTGAAAACTCGTGAAAGCACACTTGCAAAAACAAAACAAGCAGTTAAATTCATTTACGAGCACAAATAGGTTCTTGACTTGATGGGATCATTTATAAAGGAGAAGGAACTTGTCTGTCCAGCCATCACACGGTTTGCGCTTGCATATTTGACTCTTTAAAGCATTTGCAAGCAAAAACAAACCACTTTAGATAATGTTCTCATCATAAATTTTGTGTTTTAGTCAATGAGCTAAAAGGACAGAAGATATAAAAGCTTGAGCTGTTATTTTATTTGATCCATATTTTTGGGGTCATCTTGATTAATGCATCAAAAATGTTGTGCCTCTAGTAAATGTTCTAAGCGAGGTTGACTCAAAAGAAAGACCAACCATAGGTTATATTTATGAATTAATGAACTCAGCAAAAGAAAAAAATGCTTTTAATTATGGGCATAATGAAAAAAATTATGGACCTATTCCAAGGAAAATTGATGCAAGATGGGAAATCCAACTTTCTAAACCACTACATGTTATTAATTAAATATTCAATTCCACTTTGAAGATAATTTTTCTAATGATGAAAAGGTGAAACAAAGGTTAATTGTTTGTATGGAAAGAATGATGGATTATGAAGATCACCTTAGAGCATACATTCAACTGGACTTGTACGATAACTTAAGAAGAGACTTTGGGAGTAGAATTACTATGGACTCAAGAAAGTTAAGATCTCTTTCCGATTGGTGGGAAAACGTATGAGTAAATGAATTTTGCTATTCAAATTCTTAGCCTTATTTGTAGTTTATCAAGTTGTGAAAGAAATTGGAGCACATTTGAATTAGTAATAACTTTTTATTTCTTAAAATTAATATTATTTGTTTTCATAATCACCTTTTAAAAATAATATTTTTCACCTTAGATTCATACTATAAAAAAACAGGTTGGTGCAAAAGAAGTTGAATGCTCTGATATATATATAAGATATATAACTAGATTGAGGGAGAGAAGTATAAAAAGAAAACAAAACTTCAATCTAATATTGATAAATGACATAGACTCTTATGATGAGTGGATTGCTGAGAAAAAAGATTCAGTGCTTCCACAGGAATCTTCTCAGGTGATGAAGGAGAGCAAGTATATGATGTTTATGTAATCAGAAATGTGCCCACAACTAAAGCAAATGAAGAATCACAAAATATTACATAAGGAAGAAATGATATTTTTATAACATGTTCCCAGAGAAAAAGAAAGTTGAATAAAAGAAGAAGTTTCATATTTACATTTAATTGTCATTTATATAATTATGCATTTTTATGGAAAAAAGGATCATAAATATTTACGAATTTCATTTTATTTATTTTTACAATTTAAGCAACAATGATAAAAAGAAATAAATTGTGAATGCACCTGAGATTGAATATGATGATGACTTTAATGAAGTGGACAATATATGCAGACAATACGAAGGATCTAGTTGTGATTTGGACACAAATATTGGTAAAAAAAAAGAATTTGAAGAATGAATAACATTAAAAGATTGAGATCAATTGCGGACAAGTTTTTTTTTTTTTTTTTTTTTTTGCTCAAATATTTATACTTATTTATATATGTTTCTACTTTTTGTAGTGCGTTTTTATTAATATCTTGAAGATTCTAATCCTAGAAGGTTTGTTTTGAACTCGAATGAGTATAAGTTCTTTTAATGTCTCTTAATAATTTTAATATTAAGCACAACTAGTTTATTCTTTCTGTCTCTTAATATTTATATCCTTATTTTTTATATATAATGATCAAAATTCTAGCCCAATTTTTAGCACTCATGCATCCCTTTTGCTTTGGCATTTGAACTAATCGGATGAACCAGATTCCTGCTTTACCCTTCAATTGGCATGCGACATACCCTTTAATTGGCATGAGACATACTTCACTTGTTTGTGCTGTGGTATGTCCATGAACTCAAAAAACATTTTATCACTTGCTCCTAATTTAAGTAATCTTCAATGTGTAAGTGTCCATCAAAATACGATCTATTTAATTTTACCTTAAATTCACCATGAGGCTGACTCTCAAAGTTTCCTCGATTTAGGGGGATTAAACCAAGTTTCTATTTCTTTGTCAGGATATTTCTATGAATTCAACTCGTCAGTGGGGATTTCATTATTCAAATTTGATGGATTCAGTCAGTGGAGGTTTTGTTATTCAAATTTGATGGATTGAGTTGAATCGCTCTATAGGGGTTTCATTAGTTCACAATTCAACATGGCAGGAGCTCCTGTCGATGTTATGGTTGCAGTGCTTGCCAGTGTGATTGTTGGTGGGAGGGTTTCATCGCCTTTGATGATTTGGACTTTGCACCTTATCCCAACCGCAATTTGTAAATTGGTGGAATCTTTATCGAGCAACTCTAATTTTTGGGTGAGGGAAGATGACACCTCTCACAGGTTTTCCCAATCGTTAAGTCGCGAACTTCATCATCGATTTGCCGTTTATCAGAGTTAGCCATAGCCTTGATACCAAAAATTTTGCAGCCTAGGCCTAACTAGGAGAAAAGTAGATGAAATGGAAAAGATAAAGCCAAACAAAATAATTTATGTTTTGATAACCTGAAGGAAAGCAAATAAACCATGACGGCCATTACACTGTTAACCTATTTATATATATCAGTAAACACTAATATGTACTTATATTAATAAAATAAAACTGTTATATTAGTTATAAACTGATACTAATATTGAAAAATCAGCTATGGCTTAATATAGTGTGATGCACCAACCCGCTACACCGCATTATACAAGCTCTAATTGAGTCAAACCATGACTTGTGGAAAATACAAATTCATTTGCAGCCCTATTCTTGAATTCAGATATATAGTTTAAAATGACTTGATACCTGTTTATAGCCCTAAACATATGTTCAGATGGATAGCTCAAAATAACTTAATATACTTATTCCGAGAATGTCGCTCTATCCTCTTATCTTATTTTACTTCTTACTTTTTTTCTTGTTATTAAGAGGCCGTTTGGTTTGCTAGAATGAAGTGCATTATAATGAAAATGTAGTGTAATTGAACCACTGGGAGTTATTTGATTTGGTGTAAAATAAATACAAAAGTATATATTTTTTTGTGTTTGATTTGAAGAAAATATAATTAACATAGAACATAGTCTGTGGTGGTGACAGTGGCAACTGGAAATGGGGAGTGGCTGATAATGATGGTGAGGAGTGGGTGATAGCTGAGGAGCAATTGATAATGGAAAAGGTGGATGTATATGGTGGGCTTTGAAAATAGGTGGGGTTCGGCGGGTGACTAGTTGTGCTTGGTAGCAGCCGACGTATAGTGGAAAGTGGCAGACACAACGACGACTAACGATTGTTACTATTGTAGCCAGTGATGGGTGGCTGACAAAGGACGGTGATGGCAACGACGTCGGGCTGTGGTAGGTGGTGAAGTGCGGCGGAGGAGATGCAGAGGATTGGTAACATGACAATGGCGGCGAGTGGGCTGTAGAATACGGTGTATATGGAAATCAACCAAATCGAACAAATTTAGGATACACTGGTTTTGATTCACTAAAATCTTATATTGCATTCTTTTATCATTCAACCGAACACCAAAATTTAAAAATACTAAATTTGGTTTACTTTATACCAGAAATTCAGTAAACCGAATAGACTCTAAATCAATATAAAATCCGGTGCTTATATTTGATTCTTGGCATTGTTCGGATCTTTGCATCCAGAAGTGCATTAATTGACAAGCAGATGTCCACATTGCATGCAAATGAAACACTATTTTAAGGATGCTTAAAGTAAACATAAAGTTAAATATCCACTTCCATAACAATTTTGAGTTTCAAGCTCGGACTGAGGTTGATTTTATAGGAGGGTCTCTACTATGTTTATTGTAACTTTTTTTGTTGAGACAAAAAAAAGTAGCAAATTCGTTGCATGATAAGTCCATGCATGTTTGGTTGTATATTTGTTTTGATCGTAGCGTTCATATTACATCAATCACAAGTTTTGATGGAAGTGTTAGATTTCAAAGTGCTCTAAAAATTTAAATTACTAAATAAACTCTAAACAACACCAATTTATATTTGAAATGACTTCATTTTGTCAATACCAACAACACCCAATTCCCCCAAATTTGAATGTTTTGGGGCTTAAATTGATTGCTTTGGAGGAATTAGTCTGAACGAATTTTGCAGATCATTTTGGACCTCTTATCTCTTCTTTGTTTGACAGGAGGACGTGCATGCGAAGTTCCCAAATGGTGTCAATTGCCACTACTGTTCCACTGGCTGGCCAAGGAGGTAGTGAATTGGCCCCACAACGTCATTTTCTTACAAGTAGAACTGTGCCCGTGCCCTAAAGGTGAGGGGATGATTTTTTTCATTCACCTTCCTTGTCTACTCATTCATGGCGTTATATGATGTATGCCACTCTATCATCAAGTCATTTATTTTCTCCTCCTAAGATAGGGACTATCTTGACTACCTTTAGCAGCACATCATCTTAAGGTTATTTAATTCTCTCCTCATTTCATGGTGAGTTATCATCTGCTTCTAAGAGAGATTCCCCTTATCACCTTCAATTTCCCTTCTAATTTGTGCACTCATCATCTTCTTCTATGAGAGTTCCCAATTGCTTCCAAAAACCCCTTCCTTTTTCTTTTTCCCAAAAAAAAAAAAAAAAAAGAGGCCATTTTAACCATTGTGCAATGCACTACAATGCCTTAAAATACTCTTTGCCATTGGAAGGAATGGTGACCACCACATTTTATGCCCTCATGATCATTGCAACAGCACCGGCCCCACCTTGCATGATGGAAAATTCGAGAACTTCATTTATTGAGAATCACAAACAAAAATCTTCCTGCAAAGTTAAAACCCACCACTTGCAATGATCTGTCGTCCAACAATTCTCCAACATGCTGCTGTTGAACTAGATGCACAGTATTATTGTTGTCAAAATCTATATCCATCCATTCATTGTCTATCATTGCCTACTGGAATCATCAATCTCCTGTTCATCGAATCTCACATTTATACTCATATATAAAAATTGATAAAGTCAATTCGATTTAAAAAGTTCAATTTTAATAAACAGAACTAATATAAAAGTGACATATTTTAACAATTAAATATTTTTCGCAGCTTTAGGTGAGCCTACATCAAATTGGTTTCTGCCAAAATAAAACTTATTGAATGGTTGGATTATTGATCTTATAAAGTTGATTGTTCTGTTTTGTTATTTGCATGACAACTATACTTTGAGTTTATTATATTTAAATCAATTTATCATAAAATGATTTAATTTTAAAATTTATTTTTATAATGAAACCCTCAGTAAGGTAATTATGATTTAAATATAGTTTCTCATTTTGTTATTGATTGCATGCATTTAAAAGAAAAGGAAATAAATTGAAAGTTCTATTTATTAGTATTAGCTTCTTAAATTTAATTGTATTTATTTTCACATCTTTGCTTAAATGTTTAGGGATTCACTTAAACATTGTGTGTGTGTGTGTGTTTTAAGTATACGACTTTTGTGCAAGGATTAAAAGAAATGTAGATCCGAATCAATTGAGGTGGAATAAGTTGTGATTTGATTTATGATTTTATTGTACATTACTAATAGTTGTTTTGTAAGAAAACCCGAGGATATTCAACATAGAAAAATAAAGTCTTGGACTTTACACTCACTCTTCATGTCAAATTTTTGATATTATTCTTTGATTGACATTACTTGGGATCGACGACTGATTTCTTGGTTCACATATATACCTCACTCATTGACTAGACATATTAGGAAAACAATATAGACCATAGTCTAAGAGTATAGTACGAGCAATGATTGAGCATTTAACTCATCACACTAAACACTTCACTTGTCAGCCTCTACCTTTTTGTTGGGCCTATCATGTCATATATAGTGTCTTCATATAATCTAAGATTCTCTTAATATAAATTCACTCATTTTACATTCAACGGATGCATCTAGTTATTTTATGGTGTTTATCTCTTACCTTCACTTATGTCTGACCGACCCTTTCTATTTAAAAACATGACTAATCGGTTAGGTGGTATTCTTGACCTAGGTAGGCTATAAGTTCAGGTTTCTATCTTTTTTATCATGTTGGGAAGATAGATTGGGCATACTTGATCACATGCGGCCAAATTGTAAATCTCATTTTTGACAATTTCTCCACCATATAGACATGATGTGTGGGTCTGCTTCAGTTAATCAAATGAATCTATATTTCTCATTCATTAAATCTTCTTTATTTCTCCCTTATCATATTGATGAGTTTTCTTGATCCATTCTCTACATTTGGTTCTCTAATATATTAAGAAGATTTTTTTTTTTGATATCTTTCTCACATTGTATTGAGGAGAGTTGTCATCTCTTTTAATATTCCTCATTCGATATTGAGGGTAATTGTTTTGGATCTAGTCATTAAGTTGAATTATCTTTTGTTCTCTCTTCGGACCTTATTAAAGAGAGCTATATTTACTTATTTCTGTCACCTTTTATTGAAGAGAATGATCTTTGTCGCCTTCTCAATCTCTATTAAGGAAAACCTTTTTGCAGACCTCTTCTCAAATTATATTTCAAAGGGTTTGTCATTTTTTTATTCTCACTACATATTAAGAAAATTTCTTGTTGGGCTCTTCCTCACACCATATTGAGGAAAGTCTATTCCTCTGAGTTTTCCTTCAAACTATATTTAGCAAAATTTTCTCTTGACTTCTCCTCGCACTATACTGAAAGTGGTCATGTCTTGATTTCCCTCGCAAGGGAAATCTTCTTTCATTTTTTCGTCACATTATATTGAGAAAAATTATCCCTTAGACTCTTCCTTACACATTATAATGAGTAAAATCATTTCTGATTTTTCCTTATACCATATTGAGGAAAATCAACTTCTAAATTATTCACATTATATTGTGGAGAGTTCATATCTCTAGTTTTTTCTCATCTTATATTGAGGAAAATCATTTCTTGGTTTCTCTTTACACTATATTGAAGAGAATCTTCTATCTTTTATATCTTGTCACCCTACATTGAGGAGATATTTCATGCATATTTATTATATATGATTAAACTTTAAGTGTCAATCTCATACTTATCTTTTTTTATCCTCCAACCTTAGCATGCACTATCCGACACAAAGCTATGAGCTACTTTGAGCTTTTTCATTATGTGGGAGTGGAGTGTATGTTCTGTTTGTCAATTTAGGATTAGATCCACACCCTTTGTTTGCGAGTTTTTCTTGGATGAAGTAACTCATGACTGCTAATAAGGATTCTTTGGTCACTCATTTGACTAAGCAAACTAAGGGCACATTTAAACTGCTAGAATATAACCATGAGATCTTGATCAGCGTCGTCATATTCTGTGATAGGTTATTCCTTCATTTTACATCATTTTAGTGTCTTTGAACCCATCATCCTTCAACTCTCGTGTTTCATAAATCTCCATTCTTTATTAAGTCTTGTAAGACCCATTTTGATTTTTATTGAATCAATCCAAATCGTAATCAACTTATTAGCAGAAGCATTGATTCCTTAATAAAGAGTTTTATTGGGCATGCCTGAGATGTAATTAATCTTAAGAGCTTACTCCTTTTGGAAACCTCGACCCCCATAATTAAAATAAATCTCATTTGAAGTTATATTCCTTACAGGACAAATCTCTAGGATACATAAAATTCAATATTTTTCATTGATTCTCACTTAGCAATAGAGTTGATTGATTTAAATATAATCGTTAATCCACTATAACGTGTCCTTGGACACCCATATTTTTCTTGGCCCTTTTAGACATGGGCAAGAAAATATCTCTAACTTGACTACTTCAACAAAAACCCACAACATCACATGTTAAGAAACAACCATCACATCAAGTCACACGATGCAAAAAAAAGAAAAAGAAAACAAACAAACAAACAAGAAAACAAAGAGTAGATGTGATCAGCATCTGGAGCAAGTGAGTGCAAAACCCTTTTTTTTATTTCCTTCTTTTTATGTTAGCTAATCTAGGGTTCCTTACAAAACAACTATTAATAATTTACAATAAAATCATAATCAGATCACATTTTATTCCATCTCCATTGATTCAGAGCTGAATTATTTATAATCTCTGCACATAATTATGTAATAATAAAACACAAACACGCATAAGGTGTCACTGAATTCCCAAATGTTTAGGCAAAGATGTGAAAATAAATAGGACTAAATGAAAAAGGAATCATGTAGCCGACCCTACGTAGTGGGATTAAGGCTTTGTTGTTGTTGTTGTTGATGTGAAAATAAATACAAACAAATTCAGGAAATTAATAATAATAAATAGAACTTTCAATTTAATCTCCTTTTTTTTATGTTTGCAATCAACAAGCAAAGTCAAGTCATAATTGTCTGACTAACAATTTAAAATTAAATCATTAAGTTAATTTGATCTAAAAATAATAACATCAAAATATACCTCATGCAAATAACAGAACATCACAATTGTTTTTATAAAATCATCAAACCAAAATTTCAATAAATTTTATTTTTGCATTGACTTATTGATAATAATTGCCTAAAATTATTTAAAATAATTTATCGTTAAACTTCACTTTTAATTTACAATATTTGATTGAAATAATTTTCACATCTTTTCATAAATGTTTGGGGATTCATATATATATTGTGTGTTTTTTAATCTATATCATACAATTATGTGCAAGGATTATAAGAAATGTAAAATTGAGTCAATGTTGGTGAAATAAGATGTTACTTGGTTTAATGATTTTATTGTATATAGTTATTGGTTGTTTTGTAGGGAATTCTAGGATAGCCAACATCCAAAAATAAAGTTTAGGGTCTTACACTCACGTCCTCTTCATATCGATTATTATCATGTTATCCTTTGATTGGCATTACTTGGGACTGATGACTAGGTTTTTGTATTCACTCGTGTTTCTCACCCATAGGTTAGGTACATTTGGAAAACAAAACAGACCCTAGTTTAGAAGTAAATTAGAAGCAGTGATCGAGTATTTGAGCTCATCACACGGGACGCTTTAGTGATGTTTATTATAAGTTCAGAAATACATTGTATGGCACGTCATGAAGAAATACATTTAAAATCATTAGTGGATTTGTTCGAGATGTTGTTAAGAAATTTTAAGGGTTGTTGGAATAGTGTTGGAAGGTTTAGGGTTGGTGTGGAAGGTTAAGGAAAAGTTTGTCTAGTTCAGAGTAAATGGATAAATTTTTGTTTGAATTTTATCTCAATTATTGAACAAGCTTTCATTGATGTAAAATGGTGATGACTACTTTGTTAGAGCTTAGGGATGTTAGCTAATTAATGGGGGTAATTTTAGGCCTATTGGAGTCGTGCTTATAAAGTTTTTCTTTTGTGGATTGATCACAAAGGGGTTATGGATCAGTTTTTGTGAGTTTAGAAGTGAGTTAAGGTTTTGAGAAGATGGAGACACAGGCCAAGAAACAAAATAAATTGATATTGTCAGTATTCACAAACCTTAATTGTGATAGATTCACAAATCATTGTAGAAGCTTGTAGCACCAACTCCTTGTATACATAATTTTTTGTTAAAGGTCAACTATTCATTGAATCATTGGTGGTATAAATTGTTCATGAGGTTTTGTAAAAAATATGGCAAATCCATAAGAAATATACCAAAATTTCTCCTTTAAAATTTATGTATAGCCTGTAATGATGACATCTCGCAATGTTTTTCAATATTTAGAAAATATAATGTCATTCTAATTTGAATTGATTAGATTAAGTATTTTGTTGCTTTTCTTGAATCCTTAATTTGAGTTGATTTGTATGGTTCCAAAATAGATTTTTTTTAATATTCCCTTGAAATACTATGCATGCCTCCCTTTATAATTTAACATGATGATAAACTAAATGAATAAAAATAATAATAATTGTTATATTTTTTTGCCATGGATTTGATGATAGTATAAATTATCCTCTACTTGATTTACTTCACAAAGTTAAAAAAAGTAGTGTAGTGAGTGTAAAATTACTCGCATCTATATAGGCGGAGTATCTATAGATCTTAAGTGCATCTAGTGGTGCAATAGCTTTAGTTGGGGGCAATTTGGAATCGCCTTTAATTTATTGTGTGTTTTTTTTTTATACAAGAAAATATAATTACCCGCCTATCTCTACCAACTCTTCGGTCATTGCTCGAAAAAATATTACGTCAGGACTCTGAACATAGAGCTACGTAGTTCACCACCATTATTTGTAGAAAATGAAGTGTTATTGGAATATTCTCCCGCGTTACTTGATTTGAGACTGTTATTCCAATAATAACATAGTGAAAATTGACATAACACGGGGAATATGTCGAATAACATAGCTCTAAATCAAGTAACGCGGGTGAATATTCTAATAACATCACAAAGTAATCGAATAACACTACATAATACTCGAATAATACGTCATTTTTTACAAATAACACTGATGGAATATTCGGGTAACACAACGGGATATTCCAATAACACAACTACTATTGAAATCCGAATGTACCTCTACGTTCAGAGTCCTGACGTAATATGCGCTCCCATTGCCCCGACTTTCACTTGCAAGCGTCCTCTCAATTATTTTTTCTTTTTTTATCTTTATTTGGAAATATTTACATTCATACCACTCAATTCTTATGTATTTACATATCTGACTATTAAATTTCATTTTATTCTTTATTTAAAAAAAAAAATAAAACAAAAGTGTTTTAAAATAGCCCTTTAGAAAATTGATAAATTTAGTAATCTTAGAAGTAAACCAAAATCTTCTATAGTAGGTTAGTTTGTCAATTCCAATTCTTGATAAATCATTCATATTGGAAAACATTATATACCAAAAAATTAGTAAATCTGAGGATCATACTTATTATAATGTGTTTGGCAGACTCTTCTACTTGTAGGGAATTTTGTGTAAGAAAACACTATCATTTTTATTATATTCTTAAGATAAGTAAATATTTTTAATAATGTTGCACTACTTATGTCAACTTGTTATAATACATGTGAATATTCAATTATGTAGATTCAAGTTTGTTTGGGGTGGAAATATATGTTTTTTTTTCCAAAAAATCAGATAGTTGTTTTCTTACAGTTATCACGCTTTGACAGATTACGTTAAAAAAGCAACCTCCCACCACAAAAATTTCCAGAAAACAATGAGAAAAGAAGTTCCCCAAATTGAGGCGTGGTGACTATCTCAAATACAAAGTTGGCAAACGTTGTCTCAAACATTCTTGAAGTACTAGGAAAAATTAGAATCATATAATAAATGATGACCCATGTTAATTAAATTAGGAGGGCTTAAGAACAAAGACTCGGTGTTAGAATTCATATTAGGATGCTCAATTGTGCGAGTCACATTTGAAATGGAGATTTACGAGTAATATCTAAGCTAGATTGTATGTCAAATAAGGTTAGTGGTTCTTCGTTGAACCCTTTAATATGCACACAAAATAAGGTAAGGCGGCGATTTGAGATTTTAACATACATGTGTATTTCAAAGAGAATTATGTGAGGCATCTTATGGAGAGAATCTCATGAAATGTGTTCTTAAGTTTTGAAATGTCAAGCTATGGGTTAGAAGTCATATCAGATATATTTAACTTAGAAGGTCATGATGAATTATTTATAAAAAAAGGATCTTTTATCAGGCATAACATTAGAAAAATAATTATACTAGTGAAAAGTATGTGTGACCTACTCGAAAGTTTTGAATGCAAATCAAATTTGTGACTCAATAGAAATATTGCATATGTTGGTTCAATAACATGGATATAAAAGCCACATGGGACTTCATGCTTATCAAGATAGTTATGGAAGGTTGATGGACCAATGGTGAATATGGTATATGTGGTCAATATCTAGTTATTCCAGATTTTCTAGTGGTGTTCTTTTTTTTAGTTCAAATAAAGCAAGGAAATTCATAAATTATTTTTTAATGTCCTTAAAAATATTATTTATAGATCTAACCTAGTGCAAATATCATAAATTTGATAAACACACAAGAAAGAAAACATAAAATATGAGTGGATATAGATAATAGAGCAACAGGCATGCATGTGAAAACCTTAGAGTATATCATATCATGACACCTAAATGTGTGCGAGTAGAATGTACAAGGGCAAGCTCATATGACTGATTGGGTCACTAGAATTGACCCCATCATAAGAATCTAAATGAGCTAAGACCCATAACTTCGACATATTAACTTTAAGATATATTTTAAAATAAACTTATGTATATAGATAATTATATAAGAAGAAAATAACTTTTTTTAATAGGTTTAAATTTATTTATGGCCTAACTAAGGTAATTTAATTTAAAAATGAACTTTTCAAATATAATTACAAATATGAACATTGTAAGAAAATAGGTTTTGCATTAAATGTTGACCTCACAATGATTTAGGTAGCAAGGTGATGCATCGTAGGTAATTTTTATCCTTAGGATAATTATATGAGTAGGATTGTAATATAATAATTTACAATCCTCAATGAGATATGCTCATGAATAATACTCATTTAATTATTATAATCAAAGTGTAATCATCTTCTAAAATAACTTTTTCAATGAGGAGTTGAGTTCTCTAAAGCTACACATGGATGACATGCAAGGTGCAAATGGTACTATAAATGTAAACATGGATGACATGTCAAGTATAAGTGTTCATGCTAGGTGTAAATAATAAGCTATATGGAAGTATTTATGTTAGGAAAATATACTCATGTTAGGTGGAAATACTAATGTTAGGTGTGAGTAGTAAGTTAGATGTGAATGATCTGCTAAGGATAATTAACATACTAGGTGTAACTTGAATGCAAGATATACTCAATATGCTAGGTGTGAATGGCATGCTAGGTGTAAGTAACTTACTAGGTGCACTCAAGTGGTATGCTAGGTATATATAATAGGCTAGATGTGAAAGAGCATGCTAGGTGCACAAGATAGGCTAGATGTAAACAGTTTTATTAGGTGAAGTGTTCATACTAAGTGTGAATGAAAGGATACATGAGAATAACCACATAACGAAATGATTATGTTAATTGTGAACAATATATTAGTTGCAAATAATTACATGAGGTGCATGCAATCAAGCTAAGTAGGAATAGGAGTATTGTGTTTGATATGAATGATTTGCTAAATATAATAATCATGCCATAAAATCAATGTGAATCAAACTTTCAATGCACAAAAAAATTACATGATATTATCTCAGATGTATGATCAATGCATATAAATTACTTACGATTCAATAACCTTAAGTTTGAAGTCACTCTCCCATGAACAAAATTCCATAAAATTGATTTTGCATGTCTCTAACATGTGAACAAGTTTGAGCATATAATCTAAACGATACATTTGGAGATTACATTTCAAAACACATAAGATTTCATAATAACAATAATGCATATTTAAAACTATACCTTCAATGCACTAAGTTCCATAAAATGGTGTGTGTATATATATATATATATATATATCCGAACATGTAATCATGTTAGAGTATATGAATAAAAAAGTGGCATTTGACTGTTGAGTTTTCAACATGTAGAATCCTATGATAAGAAATATATAAAGATGAACACATTTGATAATTAAATCATCATCTTGTAATGCATACACATTATAAATAACTTATTTCATGACATTTAATTAGATGATGATGATGATGATTACCTTACTCATAATTATGTAACAGTGAATTACAGATAATACAAGATTAACCCACAAACATCTATCATTAAATGAAGCTAATAAATGCAAGCAGTGCATTGCACATCATGTAGAATAACATGTATTGGTAAATGGATGTGAAAATTTACAAGTAACATAAGATTAAAATACAACTTGAGTGAATGTAATGTCCTGGCTCATAAACTTAGCATTTGACCATACAAAATACACATGACCAATAACACACAATAAACCCTAACTCACTCAATGGCAAAGTCTCACATAAACCTAGCCAATCTCATGCGGGTTGAGTTTCAAGGTAATGAGACATAAATAAATATTGTATCTCCTCTAATGCAATAGTTACCAACCTAACATAAACTCACTTTTGTTACTTCAAGATTATGGAGGTTTCTCTGAAGAGAGATCTCATGAACAAAGAAAATAATGGGTGCAAAGGAGAACTAGGATATTCATGGGAAAAATAAGATCAGCTTCCTATCCTAAGAGCTTTCTCTAACATCAACCTAGCCTAGATGGGAAAAATAAGATCAGCTTCCTATCCTAAGAGCTTTCTCTAACATCAACCTAGCCTAGAACTATAACATTAGTTTAAGGACTCTAGAAATGAAGAAAAAATGTAGGGATGAGATTAAAAGAGGCAATAAAAAATAATTTAAGGAGAGCAATATCATTAAAATAATAATAATAGCATGAACTACATCAAATTTGATAATTTTCCAATAATTTTCAAAAAAATAAAAATAAAAAAAAGAACAACCATCAGAACCAACAGTGGCATCAACATTCATGTCCATTAAAAGATCTTTAATTTTATTTTTAGTAGGAGTAGACCAAATGGACCGGTTTTCTTCACGGGTGATAATAGAGGGGAAAATATAGTTATCAAAAGGTAGGAAGAGTTCTTAACTTTATAAAGAATATTAGAGAAATATTCAATAACAGAATCAACAATCCCTTGATCATTCTCAATCCATTGATCATTAAAAGACTTGATTTTATGAATATAATTAATTAATAAATTTTTTTATTAACCAAAGAATAAAAATATGTAGTAATTTTTTTATGTTCCTTAAAAAATTAACAAGCAATCTTTATTTCTAGAAGACTTGTTTCATTTCTTAAAATTTAAGGATTCACATTGATTTTATGGCATGATTATTATATCACCATGCACACACTATGAGGAAGTAATAGTACCAAAAATTAATCTATCTTGATTCAAAGGTACCTTATAATTTATTTAGAATAAGTAGCGTAAACACAAGTACAAAAAATAGAGGATTGTTGGAATGAAATAGAAATATGTAAAAATTAATTATAATCAATAATAATATTAACTTTAAGCCAACTCTTCCAATAAATTCACAACTTGTTGGAAGGTTGGCTGGTCAGAAATGAAAACCTAGAGATTATAGATTATGTTAAGTTTATCCTCTTGCACCATGGGTTCAACCAGCATAAGAAAAAATATTATAAATCCTACAAAAGTTTTAAACCCTAATTCTATCTCACATCTAGAATAAAATGTGACACATGGAAACTAAGAAGAAATGAGTCACCGTTGGCTTTAAAAGCCCTAGAATTGGAAGCCAAACCAACCTCACCTCCTTTACATTATTTTCTAGTGACCATTTTGAAATCACTAGTGTCTCTTCTAAATCAAACATAAAATGAGTAAGAGAAGCAATTGGAAAGATAGATTTATCAAAAGTATCTAAAATAATTAGTTGCCCCTCTTGTTTCTCCAATTCAACAAAATTAGGCACAGTTATAATAGAAGATAAGCCATCAAATTTAGAGATATCATGGTCAGATTAGAAGGAAGAGAATGCACCAAGCATAAAATATTAGAAGTAGTTAAGAAGTTACTAAAGGATTAATGGCATTTCTCCCATCACTATCATTTAAAGAGGAAAGATAAAGCGATTGCAAAACCAGTGTTACCTTTGCAAGCATCCTCATCATTTATAATAGCATTAGAAGGAAGATTTCAGAAAGCAAATCCAAGTCTTTGTCAACTTGAGCATGCTAGGTTCTCATATCCCATCTAAATAGCACAAGACAACTTCTTTAAAACATCCAATTCAATCAAAACCCAAGCTGCAGAAGGACGTGAGTAGTTAGCCGTAGCCCGGCCATTTTGGAGGGGACAGCCAAGAAGAGAAGACGCCGAATAAAAAACATGTTGTTTTATGACATGAAGTCTAAAGTTTAGGGAAAGAAACTCACGTAGGAACTATAGAGGACTCTTCTTTAATATCAAAAAAAGGAGCCAATTTTAATAAACGCATTTGACAGAAAAAAAATATAGTAAAAACGATGGGAAAAAAATCATACTGCAATGTATATTATTTTCCAACTTGATGAAAATGTATGTTATCCAATAAACCAACAATAAAGGCGCCGGGAAAGGAGAACTCGCAGAGAGAAAAGGGGGGAGGAGCCCTTTTAGTGGAGGAGAAAATCATTACAGCACAAAGAGAAAACCTTCGAGCCAAAACAGGGAGAAGACTAGTCTGTACTTTTCAAGCATGCCTCAGATTTTAGACTCTAAAAGGTGTTCGTCTTCTGCCTTTATCAAGTCATAGCTCTAGCATTCTCAAAATATGGCATGGTGTTAGACCAAATAAAACTTACGAAAAAACTATTTCATTCTCAAAACGCAAACGACCATGTCATATAGCAAGAAAAACTGGAATTCACATAAAAATTTGAATTCTTTCCCATAAAACATGATTCATATAACTGCTGAAAAACTCCCACCATTATAACATATCAACAAAACCATGATTCTTAGCTTTCCTTCAATAGTCTTACCTCTGTTACTACTACTACAAAAGAAAAGCTTCAAGAACAGAAAAGGAAAGCTATCCAAAAGCATCTACAAGCAACAGACAGGTCCTTCGAGAAGACTCCACTTAGTTTTGTTTCACAAGCATTTGATCCTCAATACCAAGAAAATTCAATGTCTCATATATATCTTCTGAACATTAATGCGAGTAATCCGCAGCAAGAAAAAGGGAAAATCCTCCCTTCTCTTCTATGCAACTCCAACCTGGTCTACCCTTCAACTCTATGTCATCCATGGACTTCCAGATTCTTTCAGCTTTAGCCCATTGGTTTCCACCAGCTTGGATGCTACTCAAAATAATATTGTAGCCCACATTATCTGGTTCCAATTGCAACAGTCTTTGAGCAGCATAGTCTCCAACATCAACATTTTGGTGTACTCTACATGAGGCAAGAAGAGCTCCCCAAATTCTCCCATCAGGTTTCACATCCATGGAATTAATCAAATTTAAGGCTTCAACAAGCTTTCCAGCCCGAGCAAAAAGGTCTACCATGCAGGTGTAATGGTTTAACTCAGCTTTTATGCCAAACCTTTCACTCATAGAATGGAACACCTGACAACCTTCATTCACAAGACCTGAGTGACTGCATGATGACAACAAACTTAGGAATGTTATGCTGTTTGGGCTGACTCCTGCCTCCTCCATCTGGTGAAATAGCTTCATAGCTTCTATTCCCATTCCATGGATGGCATAGCTTTCAATCATCGAGCTCCAAACCACGATATCTCTGTCTACCATGTTATCGAAACATCTCCGCGCAAGAATGATATTACCACATTTAGCATACATGTTAAGAATGGATGTTTCAAGCCTTTCCGCTTCTGATTCAGAACTTAACTGACGCCTTAAGAAGTAACCATGAATTACTTTTCCCAGCAGCAGGGCACCCAAGTGAGTATATGAAGTAACCAAGCACCTCAGAGCATCAGCGTTTGGCTCTAAACCTAAATTTTGCATTCTTTGAAATAAACTAATAGCCTGTCTAAACTGCCCACTTTGTACAAATGCCCACATCAAAACAATCCAAGGGATGCTGCAAGTTTGGGTGCCAAATTCTTGAAGCAATGAGAAGGAAGAAGCTAAATCTGCACACTGGGCATAGAAGTTCATAAAAGAAGCTTGAAGAACCATGTCAATCTGTCCATGTTTTACGGCATAACAATGAATCTGCTGGCCCATCCGAAGTTCTCTGCACTTGCCCAAAGCTGAGATGATGATGGTCAGTGTCTCAAGACTAGGATACAATTCAGTTATCATTCTCTGAAAGCAATCAACCACTCTGGACAAATCACCAGCTGAAAAATATGCCAACATCAGAATATTCCATGAAACAAAACCCCTTTCCTCCATACACTCAAAGAGCTTCTCTGCCTCCTTAATATAAGACAACTTGCTATATGTTGTCAAAATAGAATTTTGGACCAACTCATGGCTCCCAAACCCCCTCTTTATTGCAAATCCATGCATTTGCCTCCCTCCATCACCACTTTTTTCAATTTCAAATGCTCTGAGGATCACCCCCAATGTCACAGAGCTGGGCTCAATGCCAGAGATTCTCATCTCATGGAACAGCCTAGTGGACTCTAAAATGTTTCTGTTCTGGATATAACCAGAGATCAGGGTGGTCCAGGAGACCACATTTCTGTGACGCATTTCATCAAACAGGTTACGAGCATAGACGGTATTATCACATCTAACATACATAGCGATCACAGAATTACAGAAATAGGCATCGACGCAGAAACCCAGCCGGATACCAAGAGAGTGGATCGTCTTGCCGAGGCCAGCACGAGCAGGGAGGCCGGTAACTGCTCGGAGGACCAGAGGGAGAGTATACTGATCGGGGCGGGCGCTGCCTGCCAGCATTGAAGAGAAGAGGGAGAGAGCGGATTCAAAGAGACCTGCATCGACTCTGAATCGTAAGATTGAATTCCAGTGGAAGCCATTGGTGAAGCTCTGTGGTGTCGAAATTGTTGAAGATTTGTGGGAAGAGCAGATGATTGGGCTGTTACTTGATGGGCGTGGAGTAAAGGGAGAGGTGAAGTGGGTGAAGGAAAAAGAGGAAGAAAGGGGATGAGTGCTGTTAGAGCTTTTGCGGAGGGGAAGCCATGGAAAGTGGATTAACCCTAAAATACTTATGTATGTACAGATAAAAAAAGTGATATTATAAAGTAACAACACAAGAAATTATTACATGCCTGTCAACAATTAAAAATTTTTTTTAAACAAATTTTTTTTTCAAAGTGGGGTTCACTGAATTATATCTTTACAGTGATCGACGTGAAGATCGGATATAGCATGTATCTCTGCATGTGGTGTCCGTATAGAATAATTTTTCTAACAACACAATGATATTTTAAATTTATGCATAAGGCGTATTTTAGATTTTGAAAAGTAATATTGTGGTAGTTTTTATTTGATGTTAAAAATTTGATTGATAAGCATCTAAATATCAAAACTTTAGTTGTCGGATATGTAAATATGTAAGAATTGTGTGGTGTATATGTAAATGCCACAAAAAAAAACTGATTAAAGGAGCATTACTATTGACCGACTAGCACCTCTAGGGTACTAAAAATATTATATCGACATCACCTAATAATAATGATAACGGCCTAAGATTTGACTACCAATTTTCTTATGAATTTTAATTTTATATTGAGGTTTATATATGTGTATATATATATATATCTATATCTATATATATATATATCTATATATGCATGTATGTATGTATGTATGCATGTATGTATGTATGTATGTATATATATGTATATATATGTATGTATGTATGCATGTATGTATGTACATACATACATGCATACATACATACATATATATATACATACATACATACATATAGCATACAAAACATCAACATTTAGTGCCACTGCCATCAATCATGTGGAATTAGGATTACGTCAATATTTAATATAACGACCATAACAATTTCAGAGGCTACTCGAGAAACTACAATTCAAAACCAAAGAAAATGTAATATTCATTTTAAGAAAAGAAATTACAGATGATATCTAATAATTAAAATGTTTCATTCACGATTGATTACACGCCATCACAATTACAAGTTGTCTCAATATTATGACAACATTTGTAGTATATACATAAACCCAACTAACATTTGTGTTGTTAGTTGTGAAGCCATCATAGAAATGGAAGAGAAGATGAGCCGTTGTAATTTTGTAAAACAGAATGAACACTTTTTAGGTGACAATTGGCATTCAATATATGATTATGATCTTTTTCATCTTCTAAACCAGAATTGCAACAGATTCTATCTTCAACAATGGCTGGACATATCCTGTCAAGAACCCATGTGTTCTTTTCATAATTGTGGTCGATTGGAATAAGATCAACTAAGCAATGCTTCTCCATACCGACATCACATTTTCTTCACAAAAAGCTTACGTTCAAGAAAATCCCATCTGCATCTTGCATGAACTAAATGATATTCGATGAGAATAGGCCGACTTCAGCTCAAAAAACTCATAATATCCATTTACATGTTAATATTAACTTCACCACAAGCATGTATCCCAACAATTGGTAAGAGAGACTAGCAGCCACCAACAATACATCTTCATCATCATCTTCATGATCAACCATCCTTAATTAACATGATAGAAGATTAGCTCAAAAATTCAGTAAGCACCAGAACATGCAAAAGGCCTGCCGATCAACTAGGATTTAATAATATGTTTCTAATAACCATATACAACAACAATCGCAACTGGCTAATCCTAAGCACCAAAATTGAATATATATGAAGTGAGCATAAAAAAAATAATAACCACATAATGATTTGATTCAGAATTTTGATTTTTTAAGGAAACTTGGCAACAGCTGCATAAAAGACAAACTTAAAAAACACCAGCTTGAAAAATAGCAACAACTCGCATATTAATAGAGCAAAGAATTATCTTAGAAGTTCAAAAAACACAAACTCATAATTCTAATTTCACTCTAAATATCGATGACACAAACATTGCTAGCTTCTAGAAATGTATAATTTCTCCATGTGTGACTAAATTTATGACTTTATGACTCAAAACACATTTATTTATGAACAATTACACTAAAGATATAATCTAAGATGCAACCAACCCGCCTAATATGTATCAATCATTGATAAGTGTCATATTGTCCATTTCACCATAAGAATTCATAGTCCCATATAAGTCAAAGTAATTGTAAAAAAGTTATTGTCATGAAATACTATTGCAGATAATCCAAAAAATTCAACCATTTTGCAAGCTTGCTACAATCACAAAAAAATAAAATCTTTGATATGACAAAGGACAAGATTGATCCCGAATATTTGAATAGATAGGTGTAAAATGCAATATATGTGATTAATTTTCTTAATAGATATTCTTAATTTGCAACGACGCCAAAAACTTGGTGTCAAACAAAAGCTAGGTAAATCTTTCACTATGAAGCAAATAAGAATGCAGTTATAATTTTAAATATGAAATATTATGCAAGTATACGTATCGTTATTACATAATATAGAAATTTCTGATTAAGTCCTGGATACCGAACCCACTGGAAGAACTAGATTTAGATAACAAAATTTTACTTAGCAATATATTCTTACATAAACTTAAGAAGCTAAATTAGGAATGAAAGTTCGATTCTTTTTATAATTTTTTTTATAATTTAAAAATAAAGTAAGCAACTAATTAACTTAACTAAAATACTTGTAATATGAAGACAATATAAATAAAATATATTTTTCCTCATCATGAATCAGTGATAAATATAAAAATTTTATTGTGGAAGTATGTTAAATGTGTTGTGCCAAATATGAATTATAATATTCTTTACCCTTACTAGAGATGCTATAAAGAACATTGACTAATTTATAATTTGAATAGTTCTGAAGACCAGCTAGGCAGGGAAAATACTAGCTCTCACTCTAGAGTTCCCTATTCTCCTTCCACCTAAGGGCTAACATATCGTATTAAAATCTAAAACTATAAATCAAATTGGGGGTTTTAGTCTGTCACTCTAAAGTTCTCTAATTCTACATCCTTGAAAGGTTTATTTCCCAATTTATTTGCACTCAACCCCATGAACTACATTTTCATTCATAAAATCAATATGTGATTTCAACCATTTGTTGACTGAGACAATACAATCTCGGATCTTACATATTCTCACAACATGTATTAACATCTTAATTGGTCAAATCAAGAAGTAAATAAAGTGCAAGGTTTCAAATCATTTCATCTTCTTCCAACATTGAAGTCTAATACTTCACACAACTCCCTTCAAATACTTAATCACTCATCATTTTAAAGAAAAAAGATAAAGAAAACTACTCATAATTCATGGAGAAAACACAACCACACATGAGTTTAAAAGTCGAAATCATGCACACAAATAAGAAATCTAAATTAAAACTAAGTTTAGACACAAAGATAAACACTTATCTCAAATTCTCTCCACCAAATGTCTTGAAGTTCCTTTAAATTCTCCTCCTCTCAAAATAAAATACAATAAAATAAAGGTGGCCGGTGGTGGCGATGCACAGCGGCGACGACGATGGACTGTGAAGTTTGATGGATGGTTGGCCTCTTCTCCTGGAAAATCTAAGTCTTTTTTTATAAAAATCCAAGAGGTGTCTTGGTGTCTCTTCAAAAAGGTGTCTCCATTCAATGAATCTTCTAGAAGTTGCCTCCTCATAAGTCAATTGAATATATTTTTGTGTCCATGGGCTATTTCCCACGTTTTTATCAAGGGTTACTTCAAACACCTCTCAAAAAATCTGCTCAAATTAAATAATTCATCAAGTAACTACTTCTGACATTTAAGCGCGGGTACCTAGCCCTTAGGCGCGGAGCCTCGGTTTGTTTTTTTGCATTTTTCTTCATTTTTCTCCAAATTTGACCATTCTGCACTCCTTTTAGCATTTTCCATCCATTTGATTGTACTTGCAGGAAAAACACACTAATACATTTCATTAAAGCACAATATATCAAAAAATATGTATAAAAATATGATAAAAGACTATATATTTTAGGTGTATCAAAGATTTATATCAAAAGCAATATAGTATTGGATAACTAATTCAAATTTCATAAAAAGGTGAATGCACCACACCAACATTTTCGTATAAAGCTGGGCTTCAACAATATAGTCATTTTCATAAAAAGCATCACATTTTCTTCACAAAAACAACTAGAATTGAAAAAAACCCCAATTGCATCCAGCATGAATGGAAAGATATCAGACGGAGATAGGTTGACTCCAGCTCAGAAAACTCATAACATTCATTCACATGTTGATGTTAACTTCATATCAAAATAAACAACCACCAACAATCATGGGAGACATGCGACACTGTAATTTGGTTGAATTGAGTACATGTTCATCATCGACTTCATGATCAAACAAGCTTAATTAACATAATAGAAGATCGACTAAAAAATTCAATAAACACCACCTCACAACCTTCTCACAACAACAAAAAAAAAACCATTCCAAAAAATCCCACTTGCATCCAGCAAAAAAGGTAAACCAAATAGCCACCAACATCTGCCTGATAACCAATTTCCTCTAACTAAAGTTCATATCAAATAATAGAACTTCTTACATATAAAATTTATTGAATATTCAGATATTGGCAAAAAATAAATGAACATTCTAATCCCATATGTTTTTTAATGTTAACTTAATATAAAAGTGACATTCACTTGTATTGAAAAGTGATTTGGGATTTAAACTTTCTATCAAAAGTTAGCAAAAACAAGTTTCAGGATTTATATTATTGAAATCAAACATACGTCCGCATATTTACCACAAATATTACCATCAATAATGAGAAATTAAGCTGATGTGTATCGTTAGGAAAATTAAATTTATAAAATCACTAATATTGTTACCTGAATAATATTATCCTTTTCAATATTATTTATTCTTTTTATCATCGACAAATGTCTAATTAAATACAATTGCCAAAGAAAAAGGTACGCCTATCAACCATGCATACGTTCATATAAAAATATTTGAGATGATTACACATCAATTCAAAAAAGAAATGAAAAACATAAAATATGCCTATAAAAAAATTCCTCAAAGGTGTCTTCCATCATAAATTTGATCAGTAAATTCATGTATGCCAAGTTTCTTAATTGGTAGTTTGGCTAAAATTTAGTTGGATAACTAGTTTGCTTAAACACATAAGTTGCCCCCATCACCTTCTTATAGTTGTGAACTATCTTGGCTTAATGGATTCTTACATGTTGTTTTATGGTAGCCCCAAAGTCCATAACACCAACATTTATGGAACATTTAGGCTTTCTAACCTTACTTTCTAAGAAATATTTTATTCTCCTCTGTTTTGGTCTTCCTTTAGGCCTCAAACTCTTAAGAACTTTAATAGAAATTATTGTCAATCACAACCCATTGCTCCTTACTGGGGAAGGCTGGTATGTGGCCTTTATAAGCCATTTTATACCAAAGAGAAAATGAAATATTAATATGTAATTGCTTAAAAAGACATTTTGTGCCTCATACCTAACTATTAATGTATTATTAATCATGAACATATGTAAGCTAAATGGTGCTCTTTGGAGCTGATGAACATAATAACATGAATACATGGTAATCCAATGTGTTTCCAAGTTTCGCATCTACACTCTTACAAATATATGTCAACTTCATACTTCTCATTTTTTACCATATATCTCGACTCTAACATTATTGATTATCTCATAATTAATTATACTTTTATGGCTACTATATCCCTGAATTATTCTTCAGCATGTGGAACTAACTTGCCTCTCAATATAGATGAATTCAATTTTTGCTTTACTCTCTATTCCATAATCATTGCTTGGATAATTTTAACATAATCAACTTTAGTCTTACTCTTAGCATCTTCATTTTAAGAAAAAATGAATCTAATGTATTATTCATGTTGTGAAGATTTTTAATGTCAATAAAAAATTCACTCCTAGACCACTTATATGATAGGGCAAGTATGTGTACACTGATGCCCGAAAATGTTGTGAAGCAATGGGTCAACCATGCAAGTATATATATCGATTAATTAAAATATGATATTAGAGTCCACGTTTTGACCTCCACTAGAAAGCTTGCCAACTTTTCTAATACGCTTAGTTCTTGTTTACAACATTGTTAAGTTTAGTTTAAAGGTTTTGGATTTGTGTAAAGTAAAAATCCTAATGTAAAAATCACAAAATAGAACTAAGTTTTATTGAAGTTATTCAAGGTGAATGGTTCATACTCCAATAACACCAATCTAGTGATTCCATGATATTTTTTTATGAGTTTCTTATGTTATTATTGAAAATTACGGATATGTCCTCTTTAGCTTCTGCCTAGGCTATAAGAAGCATTGAAAACCTGTAATACAATTAAGAGGGCTTAACCATGAAAGGTTTCCCAAGAAACATTTATCCTTTATCAAGGTTACACTCTCCTACTAATAATATATCTATTATACTAGGTGAATGTGGGTACACTTACCTATTCTTCTAGTCTACAGATGGAACTCCTAGATCATAAGAGATTTTAAATTTCTAACTGCTAAAATTAGAAGTAAACTACAACTAGAAGGTTAACACATCAACGTATGAAATCCAAACCACAATAAAACTTCTAAGGAAAAACTAATAGTTTGTGGAACAAGGCATTGTGCACGGAGGTTCAGTGTGGGCGTGTTGGACACTTGGTGAGATGGTACAATCGTGCTTCCTCTAGGCATGGGTGTGTTGCCTATCCAAAAAGGGGCACGAGTGTGCCTCTCCTTGTCATGGGTGCACTAGTGGTTTTTAACTCTCAGAGTGCGCTATATCTTATAAAATATAACAAAAATACCATTACAAGTATAAAATCATCATAATAAGAAACTAAATCATGGGTTTCATGAAGAAAAATATGACAAATTTGATTTACATTAATTTCTCTAAACTTATATATTACTTGTTCTCAAGTAATCTCATATCTAAATTTGAACCTATTTAAATAATTTTCATACCTATCATATGGACTTTCTAATTCACTAATAAGGCTTATTAATTCATAATAAAAGAAGTGCAAATATAATCTCAAAGCCATATTTTTATTACTATTTAATAACCTAGCTTTCAGCACCTTTTCAATGCACTCTTTCTAAGCCTAAGTAGATCTTAAATTACTTTAAATATAGCGTGATTAAAATTATTTTTATCATCTAGAGAGCTTTTGAAGTTAATCAAAAACCAAACAATCAAAAATCATTTAACTTTTTTTCAAAGATAATATGTAAGAATTTCATTAAGAAAACTTTTAAACTTTATTAATTAGAAAATAGCTTATACACCAATTTTTTATGTTCATGCTTAATCTTAAGCTTTATATCAAAAAGGTCAACCACATGTAAAATTTTTCTTTTCATTCTTTTTAGATCAGGGCCTATCATTTTTTTTCTCTTATAGATTTCTTCTTGTTAGCCCAAAAATGATTAATTCCAATTAGAATTATTCTATCTAGTTGAGCATATAATTTTAAAAATATCTTGAATATCTAATCTTTCTTAATTGATAATTCTTACTTCCTTCTTGATATGAATTTTTGAATATTATAATTTATTTAAAAATTAATGTTCATTAAATTGTTTGATCTGAAGATGTAAGAGCTTATTTTCCTTTGGCTAATTACTTATATTATCAATTACAATTTCTTACTAGCTCTTCAACTTCTAGGATTCAAGTAAAAATAACTAAATTGAAGGACACGGTTATTAGGAAGTCAATTCTAGCCCTCTCTTCTAATAAACATTTATGATTCTTAAATAAAATTATACATATTCTTATTAAATCACAAAAAAATCTTGTCATGGGTCACAACTCTAAAGTCAAGCCTACAACTTAGGAATGTAAATTACATTCATTTAAGTACCCATGTACCACTCCCTCCGCCAAATTAATTTTCCATCTAATGCATACCATGTTAATAAGTGTTAAAAGGCAAAAGAGTAAAACATGTAATAACATGGAATCTAACATTAGAGAAAAGGTAATGTTTATGTTCGTTTTTCTCTCTTTTATTTTTGAAGGAGTCATCAGCCCGTTGATCGTCGTATACTTCCCTTTCCCAAATAAATCACTCTTTTGGACCATGTAATGACTAGGAGAAGAGAGGAATAAAAAATGGACATACGATAATGATAGCAGACAAGAGAAAAAACAAAATGTGGAGAGCCTACGTGTGGTAAACCTCTCAAGAATAGACCAAGCATGTCCGCCTAAACAAGATTGGGTGGAGGCACCTTGGACCGATATGCACGAAAGAATACCTACGTAGACTACTCATAACCAGAGATTCAGATGTAGGTGTCTGTTTTGGGGTCAAGAACACTCCAAATAGAACATATCCAGTTGGTTAATCACATCTTAGGGGATACCCAAGAATACTCTTCATAAAAGGGCTTTCTTTTATATTATCATGAACCTAGGGCAATAGGTACTCAAAAGAAGGTTATTCTATGCGGGAATGCCATAATGCTTCGAAGCTCTCGCTAAGTCGTCGGACAGAGAGTAAGTCTCTCACATTCCAGATAAGTAGCGGCTCATTGGCTTATGAAGCCCACGACATAACCATAACCATCTTGAAGGGGATATCCCAATCCTTCAAAGCACGTCTGTGCCATAAGAGTAGAGGACAAATCATTGTATCCTAAACGGGCGACAACTCACCAGCGTTGGGCCATCAAGATGATATCGACAAAGCCAAGGAGCTACAGGGCTCAAAGGGGCTCAATAAAAGGAAGGTAGAGTGATCCTAGAAGGTAGAGGTAGCTGGTTTAGAGTACCATAGACCCATAATACACAGCCAATAAGACCCTAAGTCTACCTGGTCGTGAAGGTAGTTGAACCAACACATCCCGGGATCCCCGGTCAATAATCTATGAATTACGTCGTCCATAGGGATCTCGGTAGCCCTAAGGTTGGAAGAAAGAAACTCTATCATATGAATATAAGCTTGAGCTTTAAGAGGTAGGACTCACACTCGCAAAAGTAGCAAAAATGCCTCTGGAAAGGAGAAATGTGGAGGTTCAGCTACATAGCTTGAAACACTCAGAAACAAAAGGACTTACACTCTGTCTAAGTCTTGTAGCCTTTAACACCTTATGCACGCTAAACAACCACCAATGTAGAAAGGTATGTTGGGATAGTCGAGCTGAAGAAGCACGGGGACTTCTCCTTGGGACATGGAAATAAGAATGTCGTTAACTAGAGTGATCCTTAAGTATTGTGGAGGCCTTATTATATGACTTGGGTGATAGTCATGCTTGTAACTCGTTTAAAATTCGGCCCAAAGGTCATGCAGAAAGTATAGACAAGTTTTTGAAAAGCACTTAATCTTTTAATCGTAATTTTTTATTATCTCAATCTTATATTGTTATGATCTTTAAGATAGAAAGAATTAAATTTTAGGGTTCTTAATGAGCCTAAGTTATATGTTTCGTAATAACTCAGACAAGTCATAGAAATAAACAAGAAAAATATGCGGACATGGCATACAGGCATGCAATAAAGCAAAAAGAAACAAGCCAACTAAAATAATAAAAGATCAGTGTCGCTGGGATGACAACATATCTCATAAAAGAAAAGGTGGTCGGACTCTGCATATACATACCACTAATTATATACATTAATACGAAAATGCAGAATTAAGATACGGGGCACGAGCATCAACTCCTAGTCCTCTCTATATGGTTCCCGTGCCAAGTGCCTCAGAACCTCTGCCCGTATTTTATTTCTGATACAGAACTCTCCTAGACTCTAAAAGTACATAGAAAAAGAAAAGACTCAATCTTACATGAAAATAAATGTTAGCTGGAAAGCCCACATGCAACGTATATAACGAGTCACGCATTATAAGTGTGGGAGATGAATAGCACATGTAAGTTTTGAGAGCTCTGCTTATAATCAATGACCAGCCAAAAAAGGAAGGTGGGGGTCGTTAGTGGAGGCTTTGGAAAGAGTCATTGGTTTTGAGTATAGTCTTTGCGTGATTCTTGGGGGTGTGTGAGTTAGAGCCTTGTTTTTGTGTGTATTGGAGGAAGAACGCGTTAAAGGAACTTCAGAAAGATTTGCTTGGGGAGAAGTATAAGATAAGTACTTTGTATTTTTATTCCCATTTTGTGTAAGCATAGCTTTTAATATATATCATGTTTTGTTTTATTATCCCCATTAATTCTGAGTAATTTTCTTATCATTCCCCTGGTAATAATAAGTAATCATGTGTGAGATTAGAAAGTTTTTAAGATTTCTTTTATTCCAAATTTTGTGATAGTATTTTTCTCGGTTCTTATACTTTACAAACTAACCATTTATAATGTTAAAATCCGATGCGAAATATAATGACCCGGGAGGACTATGATTTCATCCAACTAGTGAGTACCACACTAGACCCTGGATGAAGGGGAGCCAAGTCCTAGGGAGAGTGGAAATAAATAGGGAGATAAGTTTTGATGAGCGTATAATTCATGATTCTAGAGTGACAAGCTAGAATCTTCATCAATTTGGTCTTTAGTTCGGAACCTAAGGCCTAGTTAATCTTAATAGGGAGGGCACAGTGGGTAATTTGAATGTGAGAGGCTAGAATCTACTCAACATAACCATATCAATTAGGAACTTAACTTTAGATTATCCAAAGTTTTTTATGCACTCGAGAGAGAGTAAAGAATATGGATGATCCTATTTGTCACAAAACCTCATTTTTTTTACTTTAAACATTTGATTTCTACACTGATTACAGTTTCTTTGTAAGGAAAAAAAACTTTTTATAATATTCGAATTCCTTTACACATTTCTAGTTTAAAAAATTTGCATTTACTTTTAGCTTTAAACTAAAATTAGCAAACTTTTGTTTTTAACTTTTTACAAACAATTTGATATTATTCTCCTACATATTTTGTTTACAATTTACATAGAAATTCTTCTAAGTTGAAATATAAATGACATTCTTCCATGTGGGTTCGATATTGGGGTAAATAAGGAAAACTTTATTTTACTTGAAACGATATGTATACTTGTGTACTACCCATAGTGTGTAAACCATTAATCAAAATCCTAAATTCTGTAACATACTTATTTTGCACACTAGACCCTAAATATAAATTAGGTAAAGTTTTTTGCAATCTTTTAGAACTTAATTAACCGTGTAATTGCGGGTCGTGTCAAGTTTTTGGTGTCGTTACCAGGGAAGTACCAAAATTTTTAAATTAAAAATTTTATTTGAACTATTGATTTATTTTTGGAGAATTGTACTTTAATTTCTCTTTATAAGTAATTATTTATTTCTTAAAATATAAATTTGTATTTCTCAAAAAAAATAAAAACCGAAAAAATCCTAAAAACTGAAAAATTTTCAAAATTCAAAATTTTATGTGTTGTATTTTTATTTTCTAAATTTTTACTTGTTGCATGTATGGTTCAGAATTTGAAGATTTAGTGTCATACGATTCTAAATTAAAACAAACTATAAGGAAAATTCAAAAATAAGAAAAAATTCACAATTCTCAAGAAATGACGAACACATCACAAAATAACATCAATAATCAAACAATTGAAAATGAATATTATCATTTACAAAGACATTTAAAGGACTATGCAAACCCTGCAACAGATGGAATTCATTTAACTATACAAACCCCTACAGTAGCAGCTAACTCATAGGAACTTAGACTTATTATTATCCAAATTGTACAAAACAATAAGTTTGGAGGAACAAATCTGAGGATCCAAACTTATACCTTGCAAGTTTTTTGGAACTATGTGCCACATTTAAATATGATTGTGTATCAAATGATGACGTTAGACTTGGACTTTTTTTTCCTTAAGGGTTTAAGTTAAGATGTGGTTAAACTCATTAGCACGTTGATTTATTAGAACTTGAGGGGAGTCTACACATAAATTCTTGGCTAAGTATTTTCCACCTTTAAAAACTGTTAAGCTTAGAAATGATATTACCTTTTTTACACAGAGTCAATATACGATGAACGATTTAAAGACCTCCTTAGAAAGTGTCAGCATCACGCATTGTCAGACTGGTTAATTATTCAAAAATTTTATAATAGGTTAGTAGGATCCCTTAATTCTATTATTGATGTTGTTGCTGAAGGATCATTAATGTCAAAAAAAAAATTAAAGAAGTTTATGAATTAATAGAAGACAGACTACTAATAATTTATGACCCTCTGAAAGGGTAAATCCTAAGAAAGTAGCCAGTGTTCATGATAATTATGCAATTTCAATAATGGAATCTCAAGTTGCTGCGATATCTAGGAAGTTAAATCAATTTGGAATGAACTTTTCTCAAACACATCATGTGATAGAAGAAAATTCATTAAGAGAATTGATTGATTCTTCACCATAATCTAAAACTTTAAACTTAATTAACAACAGACACAATAACCCATATTCAAACTATTATAACCCAAGCTAGAAAAACAACCCTAAATTTTCTTTGAATAATACTTATGGTGGTGGAAATCAGCAATGGGGCAACAATTAAGTGAACCCATTATGAAACTAAAACAACTAGGGTAGAGCCGATCTTTTATTATATGAAACTAGAAAACCA
This sequence comes from Phalaenopsis aphrodite, assembly GCA_003013225.1. NCBI lineage: Eukaryota > Viridiplantae > Streptophyta > Magnoliopsida > Asparagales > Orchidaceae > Phalaenopsis > Phalaenopsis aphrodite. The sequence continues at coordinate 128,016 of NEWO01000633.1, forward strand.
CCCTAACTTTAACTGAAATAATCAAGTGAACCCAGACTGTAATAACCATGGAACAATGTTTGGACTTGTTTTAAAGAGATCCAATAGTTTAGAAAAGAAAAGTACAATAGAGTTTGACTCACTGGTAGGAGATCATGAGGCCCAACCGACCTAATGAGCAATGCCATATCGTTAAGTGAACAAGACCAAAATTGACCAAGCTATGAGGCAGACAAGAAGACGACCACATGATCCAAGAATGAGCCATCCTAATGAAAATGAGACAAAAAACTGTCCAAGCTAATCACTATAGAAAAGCTGAATTGACGCGATAACCTGTACCGTAGTAGAGCCGATCCAAAGAAAGATCCAGTTTCACAAGTATCTCCGAACATCGCAAAAAAGACTCCAAACACTCCTTACTAGGGATCGAAGGTAGTCATTCGGGTTGGATCGGCTGACCAAACCATACCAACAAAGCTCAGCCGACCGTGCTAACCCCATTGACCCGAAGTCAACTAAGTTTAGCCGGCTGAGTCAGAAGACAACCAAACAATAAGCCAATTCCAGTAATATACCATAATACTCTAGCATGAACTCCTTCCAAATTGGGGTAAAAATATAATATCACCATTGTACTATCTCTTTTATAAATAAGAGAATCAACGTTCCTGATTTTCACTCTAGCTTTTGTGTGTGATTCACGAACAATCTCAGATTCAACATCATAAGATCTATAAATAGTTGCTAATCCTTCCTGCTTGCACCTTCTTGCGAGATTATAGAGTTGCATTTGAGGAGTTCTCTTATTGTTTCATAGATATGTTATTTTGAATATTTATACAAGTAATGTTGTTTTATGCCTTTGAAATTGAGAATTGAAATCTCTCTCTCTATAATGACAAGAAGGTAAGGAAAAGTTTAGGGATTTTATTTAATTTTATATGTAATGTCTCTATTGCTTAACACATTGGACTAAGTAAAGATTTATAAATGAGAAGACTTTAGAACAAGGAATGAAGCGACAAAGCAGCCAAGACATATCATGAGCTGTAGAGGATTAGGGATAAACTGAGAGGAATAGAGGGGAATAAAGGGTATGTTTGGGACAACTTTTTGTCTGCTTTAATTTTCAGACCGCCATCATAGTTATGTCTGGGGAACTGATATCTTACTGCTTTTTAAAAATTTTTGTGATAAAAAACTCTTCTTTCAACCTGAGTTGTTAAAAAGTGGCGATTGTCAGAAAGCTGCGACTTAACTTTTTGAAAATAAATAAATCTGTAATAACTACTGTAGTTTATTGAAATAAAACTTTCTTAAAAAACAACTGCATAATTGTTTCCTCAAATAGCTGCAGCTGCCCTAAAGAGACCCGAAGTGATAGAAGTGATACTATGAAGCTCTTTTGGGTGATATTTTAGACGTTAGATAAATAAATAGTGGGGTGGTACTCCGATATTTATCTGAATCCCCAAAATATTAACACATCATTTCATCCTAAATACAACCGAACTTCCAACCTGAGAAAGCTTGCCACACAACACAAAATGGGCATTATTCCCAGGACATGCGCCAATCCAAACAGTTCCGACCGCATCCATCTCCGGATCCTCATTCCCACCGCTCACACGGGCCATATTACACGTGTAGCTACGTGATGCGGCGGCCCGCACGCATGCCTTGCGGCTCTTGGGAGTTGGGACGGACTTAATCCTGGCCCGGCCCACAGTTTTTGACCGGGCAAAGCCTTCACGTCATCTCCGGCTTAATAACAAACAAATTTCGTTTGCCCATTGGATGAAAACCCATTATGAAACCCGAAATTTATGGATGATTCCCTGCCATTTGAGATGGGTGCCGAAATGTAGAATTTCCGAGGTTTCTGACGTTGTTTTTTGGTTCCCGATGTTTCTCTCTGTTCCAACGCTCACCGAAACTGAATGATCGGTGGTATTGTTTTTCGTTTCTATCGCTCTCGAAATTAAGGTTTGATTCTCAAAGCGTCCAGGTGGAAATCCTTCTGCGGCTCATGGTTCTCGCTTTTTATTCTGTAGCAGATGAGGTAGGAACTTCAATTTGTTTTCGATCACGGAGGGGGATGAAGTTTCATTGTTAGATTGATTATTACTGCGGGGTTTCTTATTTTTTGATTTAATTTGAGTTGAATAAAGAGTTGGGGAAGGGAAAGGGGTTGATATCTGGGGTTTAAAATGGGCTATTTGAACTCGACGCTTGCCAATTCCAGTGTAGGTAACAGCGCTGATTCGCCCGTCAGCGGCGGAGGGCTCAGCCATAATGGAAAGTTTAGTTATGGGTATGCGAGCTCTACTGGAAAGAGGTCTTCGATGGAGGATTTCTATGAGACCAGAATTGATGGGGTTGACGGTGAGACTGTTGGTCTTTTTGGAGTTTTTGATGGTGAGTTTTTGCCTTCCTTTTTCCCTTATAGCCGTCTGTTGTGTGATATTTTTTTTTTTCATTTTATTCCTGAGCAACACTCATTTTATTTGAAACTTTACTATTCTCTGGCTTATCATCAACGAATAGAAATTATTTGTTTCCATATTTGTTTCCCATAATCATGAGCAATTATTGTTACGGTTTGTCAAGTTTGGGTAAATTTTATGTAATTTCTGATATGTCTTTTATTTCTGCAATTTAATGATTATGTTCTTACTGATAGGTCATGGTGGCGTCCGAGCAGCTGAGTATGTGAAACAACACCTCTTCAGTAATTTGATCAATCATCCAAAATTTATCAGTGATACTAAGTCAGCCATAGGTTATTTTCTCTATCTTAGATAATTGTCATCATTGGCTTTGCTGTAGGGAAGTTTTCATGCTACTTTCATTTCCAATCATACTCTAATGGCAATTTCCTCAACAAGTGCTATTCTTATAATCCCATCTTTTTTATTTTGCAGCTCTTAAAAGCTGCATATAGTGTTGATCATTGTTTATAGCCCCTACATTGAAAAAATAAAACGATGCAAAAAGGTCTAACTAAACAAGATTTAGCTAAACTCAACTATATTTTATGTTATTCATGTGCCAAAGTTATTTACAACTGTTTGTATTCGACCTTAAGAAGCCTTTTTTGTTTGCTATGCATAGATTTTAATCTTAATTTAACTTATTCTTTGGTTATTATTTTCTTGTGCTTCTTTTGGTCTACACCTGTTTTCCGCAGTCTTACATTAACTTATCCTCTTGTCTTATTGACACATCATTTGTCCTCTGTTTTCTTTCCAGTCACACTGAGTCCAGCTTTGACCTTGTTTTTAACATTTGCTATGCCACTCACTTATATGTTCATGTCAAACTACTCTTTCTAAGCTTTACTTCTCATCTTATCTTAACATTATCATGTATAATGCAGCTAACTTGGTTCTCGTTCACTCATACAGGAGATCTACTGATATTATGATTTTTTAAAATAAATCTAGTATAAGTCTATTATCTCTTATGACATTATACAATAATAGAGAACTATGTTATCCCCATAATTTTGACACTATTTACTTTATCTTCATTAATATTTCCATTATTTAGTTGTATAAATCATGGATATTGCAATCTCAGCCCTAGTTATTACCTTGATCCTCCATTGATATAACTGATTGTTATTCCTCAAAAAATAAAAAGAACATATTTACAAAATAAAACTGTAAACTACAGCAGATGCCCACAACCATGTTGAAGCTTTTTCTGCTGGAACAGTTGACAATTTTTTTTTTCAGGAATAGTTATTAATTTTGATTATTGTACAGATCACCGATCTGATAATTTATTTTTCAATGTTCAGCTGATGCCTACAGCCATACAGACTCTGAGTTCTTGAGATCTGAAAATAATCAAAGCCGAGATGCTGGATCAACAGCTTCTACTGCTATTCTCGTTGGCGATCGTCTCCTTGTAGCTAATGTTGGAGATTCTAGGGCTGTCATATGTCGGGGTGGAAATGGTGAGGTCTCAGTTTAAGGCAGTACTTCAAATTTTGCATTCATTATCTTGCATCTTGGATAAAATTTAGAGTTGTTTAAAAGATAAATTTTAGTGGCAATGCATTCTCTATATTCTTAGAAAAGAATAGAATAATGTGTATAATTGTTTGTCTCGAAGAAGAATATCTTCTTACATTTTACAATATTTATATACCACATTCCAAGATGATAGTTAACCTTTTACTAGGAAGCTCTGATAGAGTGATTGATTTTAGGGGCAGTTACATTCATAGCACTAAAAAATTTGCTATTTACAAAACTCCCAATTTCATCCTTTTTTTAAATTCACACTTAAATATCAAAATTCACAAGAAAATCCCAACCCGCATTTTTTATTTTTTTATCAAATTATCAATCGTTTGATCGTGCTACACATAAATGCACCGGTTCAGTAGTTCAAATAAATGACCCGGGAGCTAGTTTTATAAATAGCAAAGTTCTGGCAATGAATAATTAATCATTGAAACTTGGGGAAATGTCATTTTATAAACCTTTTCTTACATAGAATCATTCTACATTATCTATGTAGATATGTATGAAATATAGATCTTCTATGGACCTATTTATGTTTTTTGAATCTATTTTTGTGATTCTTGCTCGAGCCGGATGATAAAAAATTATCATGTCCGGTTCCTTTGGGGGATGGATCCACAAGAATTCACCTATCCAAATAACAAAGAAACCTGATTTGAATGATCTTGTATTAAGAGTTAAATTGGCTAAAGGGATGGGTTTCTCTGTTTTTCTTGCAAATTCAGAAATATGATTTACTTGAAGTTGTTATTGTTTACTTATTATCAGGAAGTAAAAATTCTGGAATGGGGCACAAGATGCCACAATTGTCCTTTTGAGCTAATATTCGTACAAATCTTAAACTAGTTATGCTTTTTGCTACCGATACAAGCTTTATTTTTAACCTCCTTTTTTCAGATCCAGCTTTTATGCAAGATAACAGGCCTTTTTGATTTGATTAATGCGACACTGTACCATGAGTAGGAATGAGCCAATTAAATGCAACTTCATACCTTGTTTAGAGATTATCCCGTAGATACTATTATTGCACTGAACTCTACGTCAAGTTTATTTGAGTTGATTTAAAATTTCATTCTGGTTTTGTTGTAACTTTTTAACTGTTCAAAACGCAGAATTTACATTCATAAGAACTTTAATTACATTTATTTTTGAAGATTTACTATCTTTCCATTGTTTTCCTTGTCAAATGATGGTAGTTGAATTGGTTTTACAACCATTCCATTGAATTTTGTCGCTTAAAATCTGAATATATTTCAGTTTTGTTCATTAGCTGATTGGTAGTAGATGATATTTCCGTGAATCTCCAATAAAATCTATTTGAGAATTCAACTTATTACACATTTATTGCTATCTGCATCAATTTCTCAAAGAAAGTTATTATACTCAAAATTTGATCTTTCGTTTTTAGAGGTAATTTTATGATAGTTACCATCCTCACTGTCTGGGTCGGTAATATTCAAGTTCTGTAACTATCAGTGGTCAAGATTCAGAGATATGGATTTATGCTACAATATGTTGATGGTGATGGAATTCGGAGAAATGAATTTATGCCATCAGACTTGATTAGTGGCAAGATGGTTTAGTTATCTATTCTTCATAAAAGGATATGAATATAGAGGTTGCTTTCTTATAAGTGGTGTGAGCAAGAGAGCTATTTTAAGTCAACAAAGTGTGCTAACATTTCACTAGCTGGTTCCGTGCATTTACATTTGTACAAATTTGTGCACCCACTACATAATTTTTTGCATTTGGCATGAAAATGAAAGCTTTATTTATCAATATGTTGGCCTGTTTCATGATTCTCTGAATGGAATTATGGATAATTTCAAAGTTGTTTGCTCTCAGGATGCAAGGGGAGAGTTTTTATCGGTTTTTATAGCAGGGTTCAAAGTTTGAGCCAATGTTGCACCAACAAGGCTCGTCTATTCAGCTTTTTACAAGATTTCAATGCCTTGATTGCCCAGTTTGTTCTGCCATTCTCTGGTAGTTTGTTTTTAGTTGCATCAGTCTTAAACCATTGCTAATAGCAACTTCAACTAAAAAAATTTGCCCTTTTTAAATTATACGTATTTTTTGGCTACTTATTGTTAGTATACCAATATTTATATAACCTTTTGATTGAAACATTTCGTAAAAGAAGATGTTTATATCTAGGGATTTTATCAATGTTAATTATATTTCTTATCATCTATAAAAGTATTATAAAGCTACAATTCAAGAAGACTTTTCTCTAAAATTCAATGTAACAAAGGACCTCCATTTAGAAGAAAATTTTGACTATCTATGCCTCATATCTTCTTTATTTTTTCTTTGGTTAACGATGGTAGAAGGTTTCTTTTGAACAAAATCACCATCTCTTTTATTTGCCGATTGCATGTTGTAGTTTTGAACTTGATTCAATTAACTTGATTCGAGTTGAATTTGTTTCAAAGCTTGATTCAAACGTTCGTTTGACTGTGGCTCGAACTTGAGTTTACGTGACATTCTTTTGAATGATTCTTCGTTGTTCTCTCATTCTGTTTAGATAATGCATAGATAGGGCTGATGAGGAAGACAACAAAAATATCTACTACGTGAGGAGAAGATGAATTTATGGATGGAATCAACATGCGAGGAGAATAAGAATTGAAAAAGACCAACACTTGGTGAGAAAATTAGTTCATAGACATTATTTGCGAAATGTGAATAAGAATATGAGTCCATAAAAGTCCTCACTTGGAAGGCTTTTTCAGGATGAGCGATGTATAAAGGAGAAGTGTTCATAATGGAACTCTGGTGGTGCCTTGGATTTAATTATTTCGATGGGTTTTTCCCTTGTTGTAGGAGTTGTTCTTCATGTCCTAAAGACTCTTGGAATATATGCAGTTGGAAGTAGGGTTAAGTATATTTCTTATCATCTATATAAGTATTATAAAGCTACAATTCAAGAAGACTTTTCTCTAAAATTCAATGTAACAAAGGAGCTCCATTTAGAAGAAAATTTTTACTATCTATGCCTCATATCTTCTTTATTTTTTCTTTGGTTAACGATGGTAGAAGGTTTCTTTTGAACAAAATCACCATCTCTTTTATTTGCCGATTGCATGTTGTAGTTTTGAACTTGATTCGAGTTGAATTTGTTTCAAAGCTTGATTCAAACTTTCGTTTGAATGTGGCTCGAACTTGAGTTTACATGACATTCTTTTGAATGCTTCTTCGTTGTTCTCTCATTATGTTTAGATAATGCATTGATAGGGCTGACGAGGAAGATAACAAAAATATCTACTACGTGAGGAGAA